>JAMDYH010001462.1:0-73000 GCA_023658055.1 Thaleichthys pacificus
GTAATTGTACTTACATTTACATTTAGCAGACGCTCTTATCCAGAGCGACTTACAGTAAGTACAGGGACATTCCCTACTTCCGTGTTGTCAGAGCTGCCAATCGAATCGTGTTGGGTTCTCCTTCCCCCCCCTCCCCCCCCCCCCCCACCCCCACCCCCCGAGCTGGCTGTGGATGAGAGACACAATTTGGTTTGTACGTATATCATCAAGTAATCTAGCGACTTTTCAGAGTGCCAATACCGACGTCTGGTGAGATTTTTTTTGGCATCACTGTGCTTCGCTGTCCCCCGATAGGCCGATGACGGACGGTGTTGTTGCTACACGTCGTCGCCGCGGAACGGATGGCACGCCGAAGGCGCTGAGAGATGACATCACTGTTTAAAGACGCTGTCACTGTTCTAACGGCCGTGAATGATGGCCACCGAGATGCTTTTGAAAACCCCGCGACACCGCTTGAGGTTGTCCGTCACGGCAAGCGTGTTTTGGTGCGCTGAGACAAACCAGAAGGTTAGTAAAACATCGAGATCTGGTTACTGTTCTGATGCATGGAAAGAAAGGGATCGTAAACAAACTGAACCGACCAAAAGGGAAAAACATGACCTTACGCAGCCTTTAAAGACCTTGTATAGCAGTTATAAAAAAGAAGGGATTTCTCAGTGTCCTTTGCATTAATCTGTGGACCACCTAGATAGATCCTCCATGTTTGAGGATTCAGGGACCCTTCCCAGCCAGCTCCCCCAGGGAAAGGCTCCTTCCTCCAGCTGTCCTCAGACAGGCTAGCCTCTTCTCCAATGCCTGGGGCTTGACTCAACTGAAATGGGATACCCACTCCGACCCATACACACACAGCCCGCCCGCCCCACCACCCCCTCCGGACACACACACAAACACACATTTTACCCACGTCATATCTCGTTTATCTTTCACCTCCCACACAACCACGTAGGTGGTGACTATAGGAGCAGAATCCCCACGCACCACAATGTGTGTGTGTCTGACAGTGTGTGTGTCTGGCAGTGTGTGTGTGTGTGTCTGGCAGTGTGTGTGTGTGTCTGACAGTGTGTGTGTCTGGCAGTGTGTGTGTGTGTCTGGCAGTGTGTGTGTGTGTCTGGCAGTGTGTGTGTGTGTGTGTGTGTCTGGCAGTGTGTGTGTCAGGCAGTGTGTGTGTGTGTGTCTGACTGTGTGTGTGTGTGTCTGGCAGTGTGTGTATGTGTGTGTGTATCTGGCTGTGTGTGTGTGAGCACATAATTTACTGGTGATAAATCCCTGTCTAGCAGATAAATCTGTAGTATTACAAGCTCTTATCAGTCACAGCAATGCCACGCTGAGGACGAACAGAACTGTGTGTGTGTGTGTGTGTGTGTGTTCAGGCGGTAGTGACCCTGTGTGTGTGTGTGTGTGTGTTCAGGCGGTAGTGACCCTGTGTGTGTGTGTGTGTGTGTGTTCAGGCGGTAGTGACCTTGTGTGTGTGTGTGTGTGCTGTGTGTGTGTGTGTGTGTGTGTGTGTTCAGGCGGTAGTGACCCTGTGTGTGTGTGTGTGTGTTCAGGCGGTAGTGACCCTGGTTGAAATATGAGCACCCCCAATCCCACTCACCTCAGTTGCACTTCAGTTGATAAACTCAGTTAGGAGTGGTAGTACTGAAGTGTGTGTGTGTATGTGTGTGTGTTTGGGGGTGGGGCTATGTTTGTTGGTTGGATTAAGAGAGGGGGACATGAGTGTTTAGTCCTTCAGTCTTAACTCTAATCCTTTGATTGATGGCGTAAATTGGGTGGGCCAGGGTGTGTGTGTGTTTGGAAGGATGAGGGGGGGGGGGGGTCACGCTGTCTGGCCTACCCCTGTCTCCTGTCTGATCCAGGCTAGCTTGCTCTACACACACACACACCACGGCCAGGGGGTAACGACTGAATAGTTGAGTAATCCTGTAAATTATGTCCAAATTGACCTCCCTTCATTCCGTTATCTTTATATTATCATCCCTCCTCCTACTACTAGCTACAACTGCCCCTCATCTCGTATGTTTCTGTCATTGTGCGTGAATACGTGTGTGTGGGTGTGTGTGTGTGTGTGTGTGTGTGTGTGGTGTATGTGTGTGGGTGTGTGTGTGTGTGTGTGTGTGTGTGAAATGGAGCAGGTTAGTTAAGCTTCACGGCTGCTTTCATAAGCAGCAGATCTCTCTGGTTTCACTCCCATGTTAAGATGCTTTTACCTGGGTAATCTGGCTCGCTCACTCATTCTCCATCCCTCCATCTCCTCTGCCTGCCTCCCCCTCTCCTCTTCCTCCTTCTCTCTCTTCCTCTGCAGCACCATGTCTCCTAATCTCTCCATCTCTCACCCTATTTTCCCTTTCTTCACCTCTCTCTCGCGCTCTCTCTCACGCTCTCTCTCACCCTCTCATTTTCTCTCTCTCCCTCTCATTTTCTCTATCTCTTTTCCTTTTCTTTCTTTCTCTCTCTCATTCTCTCTCTCTCTCACCCTCTCCTTTCTCTCTTTTCCCTTTCTCCATCCACCCCCCTCTCTCGCTCCCTCCCTCTCTCCTCATCCCTGTGTCTGGGCTCAAAGGGAAGACGTCCCTGGTGTTTGAGAGCCAGGGCGCGTGTGTGGCCTCCCCTTGTTACAGTCTCCACGCTCCCGCTCCGTTTCCAGGGAAAAACCGCCGTGTGTCACAGCCACAGAAATAGAGTCGTGTTTACATCACCCGAATCCTCCCTCCGTGTTTGTTTTGAAAGATGTTCTGCGGCTAGTGTCTATGGAAAGCTGTTTTCCTTTCTTCGGACGCGGGCAGAGCGCGGCAGGTAGATGACACAGGCGCGTCTGCCGCCGTGGCGACAAATTATAGACCTCTGCCGGTAGTCATTAATGATTTATAATAATAATAATAATAACGAACAGATGCTGACTTTCCAGGGTCTTCCGCACGGCAACACATTCGCTTTGTGATCTTACGTGTGGCAGTTCGCAGAAAACGTTTAGATCTAGAGGTCTCGAGCCCTGAACGGCTTCAATCTGGCCTCAGTATTACTGAGATCCTCAGAGGAGATGAGGAAACAATCTTAGATGGAGTTTGGAATATCAGGGATAGAGAGGGACTGGCTCACTTAAATACAACATGAGCATAAAATAAACAGAAATTAAATAACAGGGAATGTTTAAAATAACGTTTTGGGAAACAGAATATAGCCTATAGGCTACTTTCAAAATACAGGATCAGGATTTGAACTCAATTTGACAGATTCTAATTCTGCCGATTTAATGGAGTCATTAGGCTACCTTACATTTAGTCATTTAGCAGACGCTCTTATCCAGAGCGACTTATAGTAAGTACAGGGACATTCACGCCGAGGCAAGTAGAGTGAAGTGCCTTGCCCAAGGACACAACGTCATGTTAGCACGGCCGGGAATTGAACCAGCTACCTTCTGATTGGTAGCCTGATTCCCTAACTGCTCAGCCATCTGACCGCCGATTCTGCCGCTTATGTCGATTTAATTTAGTCATTAGGCTACCTTACTTTATTTGAGTGATTTTACAGCAGTTGAAGCTAATTACGTTTCAGAACCTCAGATAGTATCAATCTCCTTCAGCCTGCATGTTAGTTTTCAACTGTTTTCAACCCGGTATATTTCCACCGTGCTTGAGGCAGTTGTGTTTAATGATACACACCATAGGAACCTCTGGGATCTCAGTGATCAGACTGTTCACGTTCAGAAGTGTTGGTACTTGCAGGTTTGAGCCTGTCTACAGCTTGATCAGGTCCATATAAGCTTATTCCATTGGAAATGTCTCCCCCTACTGGCGAGTGATTGTACTGCTCCATGGAACTCCAAGCGTCTTCACCACCAAGACACCAAGATCGTTGTGACTATTAAAACCGACGTAGACATAGACCGGTATGTATATTGCAGACAACGGGATCAATAACAGCTTTTGTCATTTTCATGATAGTGTGTTATTTTCTCATAGTGTGAAGGCAGTTCCATGAATTGAAGTCAAACAGATTTCCGTGTGTGTGTGTGTAAATGTGCACGCATGGGTGTGCACGCTCGTGTGCCTGTGTGTGCGTGTGTGTGTGTGTCCGTCCTGCTCAGCGGTGTGTCGTCATGGTGAGTCTGGGCGCGTCATGTCTGTGCTGCAGGGCAGGTCAGACCTGAGTGGTCATCTCCTCCCTGCTCTTACGCTTGCTCATACATCACTACAGCCTCTGCGTGCTGCACACCCGGTGGGCTGCACGGAGGGGTTAAACCAACACAGAGAGAGGGGGAGGGGGGGGGGGGAGGAGATGGAGGAGGAAGACAAGGGAGAATGGAGGAGGAAGGGCCATGAATGAATGTTTCTGTGTGGGTGTGGGTGTGTGAGACAGGGATTGAGGACCCTCTCACTACACACCCAGAGCTGCCATTTTTCACCTGCGCCTGTCTCTGTCAACGCTGTATGTGGGGGTGTGTGCGGGTGTGTGTGTGCGGGTGTGTGTGTGCACACTGCATTAAACTCTCCCAAACAGACACTAATAGTAAATTGAGTGTACGTTGTCTGGACGTTGATGCTGAGATTCCAATCATTTATTTTGTTTGACCAGAATTTACAGACGTGACTCTTTCCCTGTTTCTTCACTTCTCCTCTCCTCTCTCTTTCCCTCCTCCTCCTCCTCTCATCCCTCCATCCTCCATCATTCCCCCCAGAGCCAAGGAGAGGTTATGGCGGCTGTCTCTGCAGCTAAACATAGACCTCCTTAGTGCGTCCATCTCTCATCCACTGACAGCTTTGTAATCAGGACTGGAAGATTCAGGCTAGGCCCCACACCAGGCCAGGGGCTCGCCTACAACTCTTGCCCGCTGGACAGTTGCCATCCTGGGGGAGGGAGTGTGAGTAAACATGGTCTTAACCTCACACAGTATGCACTGCCACTGGCAGAGATTGGAGTCATTTGTACGTGATTGTATAGAGTGCATGTTGTATAACAATGTGCATATTAATACGATGACTCTGTCTTAATGGATTTACTGTGTGGAGAGATGTGGTGGACTGCTAGACTGTCACTGTGGTATTTAGAATGTACCAGAGTTTTCCAGAGCTGTGTGTGAGAGGGTTAGTATGTGGGCGCCTGAGTGTGTGATGTTGTGTGTTGGTGTTTGAGTGACGGGGGAATGTGAGCGAGTGTGTATGTTTGTGTGAGGTTGTGTCTGTGTGTGAGAGTTAGAGTAAATGTGAGGGTGAATGTGTGTGTGTGTGTGTGAGTTTGTGTGAATGTGAGTAAGTGTGTGTGTGAGTTTGTGTGAATGTGAGTCAGTGTGTGTGTGAGTTTGTGTGAATGGGAGTCAGTGTGTGTGTGAGTTTGTGTGAATGTGAGTAAGTGTGTGTGTGAGTTTGTGTGAATGCGAGTCAGTGTGTGTGTGAGTTTGTGTGAATGCGAGTCAGTGTGTGTGTGAGTTTGTGTGAATGCGAGTCAGTGTGTGTGTGAGTCTGTGTGAATGTGAGTCAGTGTGTGTGTGAGTTTGTGTGAATGTGAGTAAGTGTGTGTGTGAGTTTGTGTGAATGCGAGTAAGTGTGTGTGTGAGTTTGTGTGAATGCGAGTCAGTGTGTGTGTGAGTTGTGTGAATGTGAGTAGTGTGTGTGAGTTGTGTGAATGTGAGTAAGTGTGTGAGTTTGTGTGAATGTGAGTAGTGTGTGTGAGTTATGTGAATGTGAGAGTGCCGTGTGTGTGAGTTTGTGTGAATGTGAATAAGTGTGTGTGTGAGTTTATGTGAATGTGAGAGTGCCGTGTGTGTGAGTTTGTGTGAATGTGAATAAGTGTGTGTGTGAGTTTGTGTGAATGTGAGTAAGTGTGTGTGTGAGTTTGTGTGAATGCGAGTAAGTGTGTGTGTGAGTCTGTGTGAATGTGAGTAAGTGTGTGTGTGAGTTTGTGTGAATGCGAGAGTGCCATGTGTGTGAGTGTGAAACAGGTGACACAACCCCGCTCTTTCCACAGCTGGGATCTGGGATCTGGGAGAGACAGTGAGTCAGAGATCTCTCCATCTGATTCAGACACGCATGTCGCAACCATGACCCCATCACCCACCTAGAAAAGTCCTTTATTTGCAATCCCTGAGAAACACAGCATCACACAGCATCACACAGCATCACACAGCATCACACAGCATCACACAGCATCACACAGCATCACACAGCAACACACAGCAACACACAGCATCACACAGCAACACACAGCATCACACAGCAACACACAGCAACACACAGCATCACACAGCATCACACAGCATCACACAGCATCACACAGCATCACACAGCATCACACAGCATCACACAGCAACACACAGCATCACACAGCATCACACAGCATCACACAGCATCACACAGCATCACACAGCAACACACAGCAACACACAGCATCACACAGCATCACACAGCATCACACAGCAACACACAGCAACACACAGCATCACACAGCATCACACAGCATCACACAGCAACACACAACATCACACAGCATCACACAGCATCACACAGCATCACACAGCATCACACAGCAACACACAGCAACACACAGCATCACACAGCATCACACAGCATCACACAGCAACACACAGCATCACACAGCATCACACAGCATCACACAGCATCACACAGCAACACACAGCATCACACAGCATCACACAGCAACACACAGCATCACACAGCATCACACAGCAACACACAAACAAAACAAAACACACGTTGTTGTTGTATAAATCCCAGCCCGTTTTCCTTCCCCATGTGTCATCACCCAGCCCTCTGTCAGAAACACATGGACTCCACTGGACCCACACACCATTTCCTGTCCTAAGTCAGCCGCTGCTGGGATGGGACCATGTCCCAGCTGATGTCTGGCTTTGATACCTGACGTCTGGGGTGTTCTGTCTCCACCCTACGCATCATCATACGCAAGGGGACTTCCTCATTACGTGTGTGTGTGTCGATGTTTCTCTGTATGTGTGTGTTTGTGTGCGTTTTTGCATGATTGTGTGTGTGTGTGTGTTTCAGTGTCTGTCTGTGTGTGAGTGTGTGTGAGTGAGAGCCTTTCCTCAGACAGGCCCAGTGTGTCTGTGTCTGTGTGTGTGTGTGTGTGTGAGAGAGCCTTTCCAGTGTTGGGAGAATAAGGAGAGATTGTTAAGGTTCATGTTAAGACCAGGAAGACCCCCCCCCCCCCTCCTCTGCCCACACACACACACTCACACACTCTTGCCCTCCTGCCCCTCCATTTTCTCCCATGTCCATCCATCACAGCTCAGGGTCGTCGTCCCCCCCGCCGCCCCCCCCCCCAGCTAGCCCTCGGGCTGCCCCCCCACCTTCCCCCTGTGACCAGCACCCTGGTATTCTCTGACAGACATGAGAGAAGGGCTGCGATTGGACGGTAAGGGCTCCCTCTCTCTGTGGTAGATCAGTCTGTTTACAGGGATCGAGACAGCAGGGGAGGCCTCTTGGCTACTTACCTCGTGTGTGCATGTGTGTGTGTGTGTGTGTGTGCGTGTGTGTGTGTGTGTGGGTGGCTGTGCGTGTGCATGTGTGCGTGTGTGTGCGTGTGCGTGGGTGGCTGTGCGTGTGCATGTGTGTGTGTGTGTGTGTGTGTGTGCGTGGGTGGCTGTGCGTGCACGTCTGCATGTAAACACCATGTCATCATGCTCACCATTATGTTGTAAATCAGAGCCACGCTGCGCTGAAGGTGGATACGTCTCACGTGCAGCGTCTTTCCAGTGTCTGAAGACACGGGACATGTCTGGACATGTCCGAGACACCTTGACCTGCAGGAGGAGGGACAGGCTCCGTGTGGGGGTCAGATGGCTGAGCGGTTAGGGAGTCGGGCTATTAATCAGAAGGTTGTTGGTTCGATTCCTGGCCGTGCCAAATGACGTTGTGTCCTTGGGCAAGGCACTTCACCCTACTTGCTTCGGGAGAATGTCCCTGTACTTACTGTAAATCGCTCTGGATTAGAGCGACTGCTAAATGACTAAATGTAAATGTGTGGCTGGACTGGGTGATCAGGATTACAGCACATGCTAGACTATCACACCCAACTCTTCTTTCAAAATCTACGTGTCATTATCAACAGACTCATGGATGTACATGCCTTTCATCAGCGCGCTGTGCGGTGTAGTGGAAGACATGGGTGAGTATTGTGTTGTTTGACGGGTCGTAAAGGCAAATGTTTAGGTTCACTGTTCCAAACACAGCTGGGGAGGGAGAGGAGGAGGGGGGAGAGGAGGAGGGGGGAGAGGAGGGGGGAGAGGGGGGGGGGAAGGGGGAGGGGGGGAAGGGGGGTCACACCCAGACCCTGCCAGCTACTCTCAGTTTTTCTCTCTTTTATTCTCTATTTCTCTCTCTAAGACACACAATCCTTAACAAACACACACTCAAAAACACACCTGCATCAGACACACAACCAAAGTACACACACAAACCAGCTCTCTCACGCAGTCTGCCAACCCCGAGCGGATCAGGGGTCGACTCTTAGGGGTTACCATGGCCACGGGGGTTACCATGGCCACGGGGTCGCTCTCTTTACATGCTATTACCGCCAGGTCACCCCACACAGGAAGTTGATAACATCCTGCCAGCCTCCATCTCCTCATCACCTCTCTTTACCTACTCCCCCTCTCTCTCTACCTCCTCCCCCCTCCCTCTCTCTCTACCTCCTCTCTGTCTCTCTCTCTCTGTCTTTACCTCCTCTCTCTTTCTCTCGTTCTCAGTCAGACTGATGAAGCAGTCGCTCCTACTGAAAACAGCACAATGCCATTCATCAAACGGCAGGTACTGTATGTAACACACACAGCCGCAGTAGGATTGACAGATTTGACAGCCGTGGTGCTGTTCTGGTGTGTTCTGGTGTGGTTTACCAGTGCTGTGGTACCGTGGCACCATGTCGCAGTGCCGGCTGGGCTGGGCCAGGCTGGGAGTGGGAGTCACCCCTCTCCTGACCCCTCTCTCTGCCCAGGGCAGGACTCGGTCACACATTGTTCAGGAGGATGCAGGCTCCTGGGCTGATGGATGGCTGGTCAGACTCCTTCCCTGAGCTCAGCTCTCGACAGGAAACAGTAACTCACCCGGCTGAGAGGTGAGCATGGAGCAGGGCTCTCTTTCTCTCATTCCCTGTCTTCCTCTCTCTCTCTCTCGTTCCCTGTCTCTATTTCTCTCTCTCTCTCTCCCAGAGAGCCAGGTTCTTATCCAGAGCGACTTACAGTAATTACAGGGACATTCCCCCCGAGGCAAGTAGGGTGAAGTGCCTTGCCCAAGGACACAACGTCATTTTGGCACGGCTGGGAATCGAACCAGCAACCTTCAGATTACTAGCCCGACTCCCTCACCGCTCAGCCATCTGCCTCCCTATAGATAGAAGAACATAGGTAGAAGGAGGATAGCCTTCCTAACTGTCCCCTCTTCTCCTGTCGTGGTAGTTGTGCACTGCGGTGTGTAGGAGCTGTGTACACCGGGCCCACACTCACACACATCCAGACGTACACACTCAGAGATATCACCCAGCACCTACTCTAACCCACAGGCAGAGAAAAGAAGAGAGAGAGAGACACAGAGACAGAGAGAGAGACAGGTAGATGAACAGTATACATGAGAGAGACAGGTAGATGAACAGTATACATGAGAGAGAGACAGGTAGAGAGACAGGTAGATGTACAGTATACATGAGAGAGACACAGAGAGAGAGACAGGTAGATGAACAGTATACATGAGAGAGACACAGGTAGAGAGACAGGTAGATGTACAGTATACATGAGAGAGACAGGTACAGTATACGAGAGAGACTAACTCAGTCACCTCTCACGGCAAGCATATATACGCTTTTACCACAACCGCAACAAGTTAAGGAAGTACTTTCACAGCGAAAATTTTGAAGGAACTCCCACACAAAACTTCACTACAAAGAGGAATTACAACTACCATGTTTTGTGTTCCAGACCCTCTTTGATGTTAGTTTTTTCAGGATGTGTGTTGTGTTAATGTTTTACCGTGTTAGTAGTTTTCCAGATTGAGTCTTTGTTTTGATTTCAAACATTTAAACTGTTGTCCCCCTGTGACTCTCTGAAGCTCGTGTGATTCATCTCAAACTGTGTGCTTGAACAAACAGCATGTCCACCACACTGACAAACAAGCTAACCTGAGGTGGTTTATACAGAATGTAGCGCCCTCTGCAGGCTAATTCTCACATTTCAGGTCAAAGAAGATGTTCTCATATCTGAAAGCACATTATGTATGTCTGCTCAGGCGTCAGAATCCTGAGTTGACGTTACTGGCAAGACGTGAAAGGTCAGAGATGTTTTCCAGAAAACTAAACACAAGGTTCATAGCCTATTGAACCTCTTGTTTCCTGATAGGTGATGACATCACCTATACCGCAAACTCAACACACACTGACGCACTCCTCCTGAATGTTCCTCTGTCTTCCTTCTCTCTTTCTTTCTAGTTTTTCTCTCTATCTCCTTCTCTATCATGTTCTCTCATTCTCCTTCTCTCTCATGTTTTCTCATTCTCCTTCTCTATCATGTTCTCTCATTCTCCTTCTCTCTCATGTTTTCTCATTCTCCTTCTCTTTCTCTCTCTTGTTCTCTCTCTCTCTCTTTCTGCCAAGTTTTCAATTAGGCCCAGTGAGTCATAAGGTGCTGTTGACGAGGTAGGGAGCATCATTCAGCTGGATGTGGAAAGTCTGAGGGAAGAGTGTGGATCTGTGTGTGTGTGTGTGTGGATCTGTGTGTGTGTGTGGATCTGTGTGTGTGTGTGTGTGGTATCGCTGTCTTCATCAACGTCACATAAACATATTCTGGAGGCACGCAGTCGTCAGTCTGAAAGGTTGGTTGTTCCAGACTTCTACTTTCTGGTCCTTCACCCCAGACCAGAACACTTCGTGAAGCATCAGAGAGTCCGAAGTTCCCTGGAGAACCAAGAACTAACATGTACAGAACCAAACACAAACATGTACAGAACCAAACACAACCAAATGATACCTACCATGAAACTATCTCTGTCCCTGTTACTCTCTCTCTGTCTCTCTCTGTCTCAATCTCTGTCTCTGTTTCTCTGAGATGAGAGGAGAATTGAGAGGTTCAAGTTCAAGTTCAAGTCTTTTATTTGTCAGGTACACAGAACAACACAAGGTTAGACTGGGCACTGAAATTCTTAAGACAAGACAACGCAAGCACCTGGCATGACATAACATATAAGTACACGGAACATAATTTACAACTATGCTGAGCTTAAATAAGTGAACTTCCTAAATATACAGATAGCAATAAATAATCGACTATACTAACCCTAATACTAAAACTTCCTAAATTACAGATAACAATAAATAGTGTACTATACTAACCCTAAATGCACATAAAACCTGTTTCAACCCTATAACCTATTCTAACCTAAGTGGAGTACAGTACAATAGTGCAAATTTGCAGATCAGTGACTAAGTCAATGACCATACAGGAGCCTAGTGGCGAGGTACAGTGAGGTACAGTAGTGCAATGTTAATGATAGTGCAACCAGTAGCTGAAAGTGACAGTGTATAAGTGACTAGTGTGCAGTAAATCAATGTCCATATCAGTGTCCATTCAGAAGCCTGATGGCCCTTGGGTAGAAACTGTTGTCCAGTCTGCGTGTGCGCGACCGGATGCTGCGGTAACGCCTGCCAGAAGGCAACGGGGTAAAGAGACTGAAGGATGGGTGGGAACAGGTGAGAGTCCCTCAAAGTTAAATCCAAGTCCAGAGTTCCCTTAAATCCCTGGAACAAATGAAACCATGAGGTTTGTTTCTACGTCTCTTTCACTCTCTCTCTCTCTCTCTCTCTCTCTCTCTCTCTCTCCCTTTCTCTCTCTCTCGATCTCTCTCTCTCTCTCTCTCTCTCTCTCTCTTGGGAGAGAGAGAGAGAGAGAGAGAGAGAGAGAGAGAGTGGGTTTCACTGGACCACTGGCTTGCAGTTGCTGCAGGTTCCAGTCCTGACCCATCACTATCTCTCTCGGTGGTCAACTTGAGCCAACGTCTATGGAAAGACAGAAAGATAAATATTTATATCTGTGAATGTGAAACTTGAAAATACAGAACTTAAAAAAGGTCCCTCGATATTTCATCAGAGCTGAATGGTTGTATTAGAAGCTACTGTGTACATCATTTGTGGTCAGAACCTAAAGTTGTTCAGAATTAAACAGAATGGGAAAACACAGAATTTCACTTGAATATATCAGCTGTTGAATCAAGGACCTGACTCAATTTTGGTCATCACCACTAGAGGGCAGTGTGTTACCACTTTGCTGGAGGGCCATCAGGCTAGCCAAACACTGGCCAGATTTGTTGTGTGGTCATAGCTAACACAACAATTGAGGTTATGGATGTTATTTTGAAATGCTACACTTAAGTTAATATATGTGCGAATTTCTCTTATAGTTGTTTTAATAAATGACATGAGTCAACTAATTCAAAGTCTTTCATTAACAGTTTTCAAAGAGTAGGCTAGCCTTGATTGTTGAAGAATAAGTACTTTTTCAAACTGTGGTAACTTTTGTTTTTACAGTGAATCACTTCACATGTTCCACTGTCACTTCCTGTCCTCTCAATTCACTTCCTGTCCTCTCAATTCACTTCCTGTCCTCTCAATTCACTTCCTGTCCATTCAATCCGTTTAAATTGTCATATCGGTGAAAATACCACCTTATTAATAATATAACTCTCTGGTTCTTGCTTACATAATATTCAAATGCAATGTTGCGCTCTGTGGTTCCTGGGTGTCGTTGATTTTTCACGCTCAGCAGACCGTAGGAGGCTGTGCCTGAGCGATCAGCAGGTCTGCGGCTCGTTTCCCCCCGCGCCGGGTAAGCGGCGGGTGGGTTTACCACAGAGGCACACATGCAAATTGGTACCAACTGAAATACCCTTTACACCTCGCTGGCCATTTCACATTATCTTTTAGTATTGGCTTTTAATTATCGTGGGAAATTCTTAACGTTGTGGAAAATTTTATACAGCTTTGGAAAACATGTAGAGACCACTGCACCTTTTTCTTTCATTAAAAAAAAAAATAAGTTGAGAAAGACAATTTTGAGTGAGGAATAGAAGGATAAAATGTGCAGTGGCCTTCTAAATTTGACCCTTCTGTTCCTCACTCAATATTGTCCTTCTCAACTTTTTTTTTATGAATAAAAAAGGTGCAGTGGTCTCCATTTTTTCCAGAGCTGTATATATTGTACATAAACTTGAATATGTTGTTTTCAGGTTGTGTAAGGAATTAGTTAATGGTTTTGGTTGGTTCTACTGGTGATCTGTAGGTGTCTGTAAAGCCCTGTGATATAGCTTGGACAAGCATCTTCAGTGTTTACAAACACGATTTGATTGATCACAGAATTCCTATCATATACATCTTAATCATAGATTTACAATTCAACAAATAATTACTGTTACTAATGTGGCTTTTCTAGAAGGAAATCTTGTATATGAATATGTTATTCTTCTGGGAAATATTATTCATACTGCAGGCCTATTTCAACTTTAATGGGTCCTTTTGAGGTTGTATGAGGGCTAATATAATGAATGGTCCACTGGAATCGTCTAATGTAAACCTTGATATTGATTAAGAATTTAACAAATCATTTTCTGGCGTCGTCGTGCAGGATGTTCATTGTTGTTCATGATGTTCATTGTCAAGTTGTTGTGAGAGAGGGAAGTGGTTCCTATGTTCCCAGACTCTCCGCCCGGAGGCTTTAACCGAGGTCCAACTGCGCATGTCTTCAGCTGCACAACCGTTTTAGACCGTCTTTTAATACTCGTCCTCGAGGGCACCTGGCGACTGTGGTAGTGCTTCCACAGGAACCAAGGTTGTCTGATACGTGGGTTCCACCACATTGCTTGGAAACATGCTGCTTTCACCGCACTGATTTTTTGTTCCTCAATCACACACGTGGACCACAGCAAATACACGACATACTCACCAATAATATTTATTTTCAATTATGAATAAAATAACATCTCACAGTAATTGTGTCAGAGTGAATGAGGTTCAAACTGTGGCTAAAGTCAAGACAAAATGTGTCATCACCAATTATTGCCTTATATTTATTGTACTTATTTTATCTCTAATTGATGGACTCATCGTTATATTGTATGTTGTGTATTTGCTGTTGCTGTTGCTTGTTGTCCGGACAACAGATGGCTAACTGGTAAAAAAATAAAAATAATAATTGTGTGCTATCCCTGAAAAAATAAACAAAAAACAAAGAGCTAATCTGACTTTCAAATGTTTCTATTCTTACAACAGGCTTTTTCAATACGAGCACTAGAATGTTTATTTTTAGGATAGGTGCTTTTCTGTCGTCTCATGCCTGTCAGTAAGACACACACACACACACACGCACGCACACACGCACGCACACACGCACGCACACACACACACACACACACACGCACACACACATAGTTATAGTGGTTGATGCCAAGTAACAGTCTGAGGTACAAGAACCTGTGTGACAACGTCCACTTTGATGTTGTGATTAAACATCAGTCCTGGATGGCTTTGTAGTAGGGAACTGTCATCTCAGGTTTCCAGTCCAAAAAAATCGGAATATTGACATTTTACCCCGTTGAAAAGAGATATATTTTGGAAAATGCATCTTATAAGCTTCAGGTCTTCATGACACAATGGTGTGACAAGAACAATGACGTCTAACTCTTATACGGATCTTTCATAACGATTGTTTCCGATTATGATGAGTTGTTTTGGTGTGTGTGTGTGAGTGCATGTGTGTGTGCGTGCGGGTGTGACTGAGGTGCTCACTGTTTTTCTGAAACAGTGAGCACTGAACTGTATGAAGACCAGCGGAAGTTTGGTGCAAAAATCCCCCCATTCATGACCTTGTGATCACTGTACCCCCCCTCCCCCCCCCCCGCCCCCGAGGGACTGACCCCCCCCCCCCCCCATCCACCCCTCTGTTTCGTTTTCACCTGAACATGAAACACACAATCCAGAGAACAACTCGACCAGAATTAGGCCATTAGACTCAAAACACAATCTATTACTAGTTCTATGAATAAAACTATGTATATTTGAATGTAAATTCAAATTACAGAATTTCCCAGAAAAAAAATTATGATTTCATTTTGCTTTTCAAAATGTATGTGGATGAATAGTAAGGGCAGGAATAAATAAAAAAAATCTGAAAGTTTATTTAAAGTAACACTTTAAACAAAGTCATAACAGGCATATATGATCAACATGTATTTATTTACATATTTGACTTTAATTATCATTACATTTTACATTTACATTTAGCAGACGCTCTTATCCAGAGCGACTTACAGTAAGTACAGGGACATTCCCCCAGAGGCAAGTAGGGGTGAAGTGCCTTGCCCAAGGACACAACGTCATTTGGCACGGTCGGGGAATCGAACTGGCGACCTTCAGATTACTAGCCCGACTCCCTCACCGCTCAGCCACCTGACTCCCCATCAATGAATTAAAGTATAACATACCCAGAGAGCTTGGTCTGACCCGTCGAGTAGCACCCATTCCTCTTTTCACTCAGGAAGTGGTATGCTGCTGCGATCACTTCCTGTCAGAGTGGACTTCCTGTCAGAGTGGACTTCCTGTCCGGGGGAGATGAGACAGTCAGGGAATCACGCAGGCTTTTGACCACAGCCAGGCTTCTACCTGACGCAACAGTGAGCTACTGCAAGCCACATTAGGCTAGATACATTAGGTTAGATACATTAGGTTAGATACATTAGGTTAGATACATTAGGCTTAAAGTATACTTACTAAGTATGAGTGTAAACATACTTGCATACATAAAAGTTGTCAATGAGATTGTGAATATACAAAATCTGTACTACATTTAAATACACTTCCAATTGTGTAGAAAAATATTTATATAATAAAACTACATTCAAGCTCTGATTTAAATGAGATCTAAATATAATAGTGTTATGCTTGGAAGACCAGCTTCAGACACAAGATGACAACTCGGTCATCTTGGTTTCAGAACATCTGTCTCGTTGTAAAGTGTTCAAATTGGAATGTTATCATGCAAACTAAATGTTCTAAACTATGGGCCACAACAGTGACTTGTTCTTCAACTTCCATACACACGTCCATACACAGAATAGATACCTCCTCCAACTTTAAGAGTGAGTCAAATGTGTGCGTGTGTGTGTGTGTGTGAGTGTGTGAGTGAGTGAGTGAGTGTGTGTGTGTGAGTGCGTGTGTGTGTGTTCCTCTGTCCACCTGTCTGTCTCTCTCTCTCCACATCATGATCTCAACACTCTTCCAGTTCCTCTCTGAGTCCTATTCTCATCTCACACCCGCTGGCGTCAAACCTCAGCCCTCCAGAGACGCCTCTCCCCGTATTCCCCCTGCCCCTCCTCAACACCCCCAGACCACCAGACCCCTGATTGCTTAACACAGCCTCTTGGTAAATCACTACACATCACAGTGCAGTTGTAATGGGTTCATTCAGAAGACGCTTGTATCCGAAGCGACTTACAACTCCTCGAGTTGTAAGGAGTTTTCAAACCTGTGCTCTCTGGATCTGCAGCTAAACACTCTAACCGCCGAGCTGCGTGTATAACCATGTTATTGTTCTACCCCCAGCTGTTAGCTGTTGCACTGATTTTTAGGTTTAGTTCTGATTTATAAATAAATAAATACATAAATGATCAAACTCAGGCAAAATTGAAGTTTGGAACTGGGGTACATTTAGAGGATTTCTTTTTCCACACCAGGGTTTGACAATTTCTGTTTATTCTGACCATAGTGGAGGTTAGTTTGATTCTGTGTTATGAAGTATTTCAAAAATATAATTTTTATAATTTAAACAAAACCCACTCCAAATGTTTTTAAATGATTGGTCTACCACACACTGTCAGATTTTGTATACAAAATCATTTTAATTATTCATTCGACCTAATTGAATTTGATCTCATTCTACTTTCTCTTTATAATTCTGTCAACGTTTTTTGCAATAATTGATAGACATTTATGTGTCACAACAAAGTCTTTCAAAAGGTGACTATAACTCTTCGTGTCCACAGAACACTGTTTGAAAGGACTGATTTTTCTCTCTGGTTGTCTCAAACACGATGATTTTCTCCGAAATCATCAAGCTTTATTGACAACAGTGAAAATGCAGAAGGGGAATCACAGAAAAAGATGACGCTGGAGGGGGGGGGGGGGGGGGTCATCTCTGCTGAGTCTACAGATCACTCTAGAAACATCTTGACAATTCTTCCGAAAAACCGCACAGTCAGCAACCCACAAGTCTGACCACCGACAACAAAAACAAAACCACTTTGTTGTACCAACATGGGAAATATTGTTCCTGGGTATTGAACAATATCTGGGTATCCTACCTTCAGGGTGGGCCAAACTTGTTGTGTGTGTGTGGGGGGGGTTGGGGGATGGGTGGGGGTGAGTGAATGGGGGGTGGATGAGGACAGGCCTTACATTTACATTTACATTTAGTCATTTAGCAGACGCTCTTATCCAGAGCGACTTACAGTAAGTACAGGGACATTCCCCCCGAGGCAAGTAGAGTGAAGTGCCTTGCCCAAGGACACAACGTCATTTGACACAGCCGGGAATCGAACTGGCGACCTTCAGATTACTAGTCCGACTCCCTCACCGCTCAGCCAAACTGACTCCCTTAACTCCTTTGGCCTCAAGAATCCACAGGCCTCAAGAATCCACAGGCCTCAAGAATCCACAGGCCTCAAGACTCCACAGGCCTCAAGAATCCACAGGCCTCAAGACTCCACAGGCCTCAAGACCTCCACAGGCCTCAAGAATCCACAGGCCTCAAGAATCCACAGGCCTCAAGAAACCACAGGCCTCAAGGACTCCACAGGCCTCAAGACTCCACAGGCTCATGACTCCACAGGCCTCAAGAATCCACAGGCCTCAAGATATCCACAGGCCTCAAGAATCCACAGGCCTCAAGAATCCACAGGCCTCAAGAATCCACAGGCCTCAAGACTCCACAGGCCTCAAGAATCCACAGGCCTCAAGAATCCACAGGCCTCAAGAATCCACAGGCATCAAGACTCCACAGGCCGTGTTGCAACATGAGCTTCACCACACAGGAGACACTGACTGCAACGGTCTGCATAAACTGCCTCAGATGAGCACACACCATCCAACCACCCTTCTCCAACCACCCCTCTCCCAACCACACACACACGCTGAAACACACACACTCAGACACACACACTCAGACACACACACTGAAACACACACGCACACTCCAACACACACGGAGACACATCCACACACGCACATAGACAAAAATGCACAATTACTGTACATGCCTTGACCAACATGCTCCAATAGGTTCCAAACCCTGGCTTGACATTAGATTTCTGTTTAAGGTCACTTTCATGTTTCTACTAACTGGTCCAAATATGGTATTGTACTGTGCCTGGAAACTGAGATGTTATTTCTGCACTGTGCCTGGTAAAATGCAGACCCTTCCTTGACTCTAAACTACCAGAATCCTGTCATAACTGTGCACTTGTAATCCTTCATTCATGTTGTACTTTCTACATGCAGTATTCGTATGTTCCCTTTGGACAAAGGCATCTGCTAAATGATTGAAATAGAAATTAAACGTATGTGAGATGACCAAATGATTAGTGTAAGAGACAGAGATGCTACACAGTAAGGGGGGCCTTCTAGACGATTCTATCTGTGTCAGTAAAGCTGTCAGAACGGCCTCAGACAGATCGTAGCGGGGGCGTCAGCTTGGTTTCCTGTGGCAGTTTCTGATATTGCAGTAAGTTCCTGTTCTCTTACTTATACGACTTGGAGGGGTCCACACGTAGATGCACAAAGGTGTGTAAAGACACTCACATACTCAACTGTACAAGTATTAATGCCTGGTCGAAGGTGTAAATGACAGGGAAAAGGCTACTGTACAAGTATTTGTAGTGTAGTGATTCATAGTTAGAGCCTGTACTTGTGCATTGATTGTGTCCCAAACACAGTCGAGATGTGTCACCGCAAATCCCCTAAAATCTTCAACCAACTTATCCCTGTTGAGTCAGAAACATCAAGATAAGAATACTAACAGTCGTCTTGTTTGTTTGTGTGTCTGTCTGTGTGGGTGCAGTACGGGGTGGGGGAGAGAGTGTTTGTCTGAAGTAATGTGTGTGTGTGTGTGGTGATATATACTAACTAGCTATGTTTTGTTTCTAAATTATCACCAAATGACCTGGAACCCTACAGACCTGTAAAGGAGGAAGTGAGAGTGTGGGTGTGGGTGTGTAGGTGTGTGTGTGTCCGTTTGTGTGCATGTGTTTGTGTCTGCGTATGTGTGTGTCTGCCCCTGTGTGTGTGCATGCATGAGCAAGTATGCATGCTTATGAATGTAGCCATACATGTGTGTGTGTGTGTGTGTTGCTGCTCCTGCTTATGTGTGTGAGGGCATTTATATATAATAACATATCCTCTGTGGACAGTAAACACAAGCTCTGTGAATCATCTCCATTACTTTACAATGGGAGCATATTGCTTGTTACGGACTGACATGACATGAGACGACACTGCCTGTAACTCATGTCGTTTGTTTGTGGTCCGAATGTTGTGAATGGTGTTGTAATGGTGTTGTAATCGAGAGCCTGCGAGGAGAAGGAAGGCGAGGGTCATCCCTCCTTGAATCACCCACAGCCGGCCTTAGTCATCTCCGCTCTCTCCAGAGGTCTGGCTCCTTTCTCTCCTTTCCCTCCCTCCTTCCTTCCTTCCTTTCTCTCCCTCCTTCTTTTCTCTCCTTTCCCTCCTTCCTTCCCTCCCTCCTTCCTTCCTTCCTCTCCCTCCTTCTTTTCTCTCCTTTCCCTCCTTCCCTCCCTCCTTCCTTCCTTCCTCTCCCTCCTTCTTTTCTCTCCTTTCCCTCCTTCCTTCCCTCCCTCCTTCCTTCCTTCCTCTCCCTCCTTCTTTTCCCTCCTTCCTTCCCTCCCTCCTTCCTTCCTTTCTCTCCCTCCTTCTTTTCTCTCCTTTCTCTCGTCTGACTCAGACACTTGTCTCCCAGGGGTTTCCTCTCTCTCCCCCTTCAGGATCTTCTGGTTTCACACAGGTACCAGAAACTGGTACCTGTGTGAAACCAGAGGTACCAGAAACTGGTACCTCTGGTTTCACACGGGTGTTTCAGACGTATCAGAGATGCTGCCAGCCTAACGTTTTAAGTTTAAAGTTTATTGGAATTTGTCAGTCGTGTTCCTGATGACAATACTACATTTACATTTAGTCATTTAGCAGACGCTCTTATCCAGAGCGACTTACAGTAAGTACAGGGACATTCCCCCCGAGGCAAGTAGGGTGAAGTGCCTTGCCCAAGGACACAACGTCATTTTTGAAGAGCCGGGAATCGAACCGGTAACCTTCAGATTACTAGTCCGACTCCCTCACCACTCAGCCATCTGACTCCCTGGAGGGGAGGCCTACTAGAGGCCTACTAGATAATCAGTAATTCAGTCATTATCCAAAAGAGCTCATATTCTTATCAACAATTTATGTAATATTTTTCTCCACTTTTTCCACAATTATATTGAATACTAATTTAACATAGATTTTTTGAAAAGCCTTTCCAAAGCATAATAATATAATAACTGAGAACACTCTGAGCCTTACTAGCCAAATTTATGAGCTAGGACAATCACTGACAAGTGTGGAGATGGCATCTACCAGGGTTCGAATTACGGGGGGGGCTTGGGGGGGTTTGACCCCCCTAATTTAGACTTGGACCCACCCAAAAGAGGTAAAAACAACAGGTCGGGGGGGTCGATACATTTATATATCGTTCTTACCTGTAATCGTAAATATTACTTTACGCCATGGAGAAGAAGTTGACCCCCCCGATTTTCATTGTATAATTCGCACTCTGGTTAGTATGTGTGTTTTGGATAAAATGACCAAAGAGGTTAGCATGTGTGTTTCCGTGTAAATGACCAAAGGGGTTAGCATGTGTGTTTAGGTGTAAATGACCAAAGGGGTTAGCATGTGTGTTTAGGTGTAAATGACCAAAGGGGTTAGCATGTGTGTTTTGGGGGAAATTACCAAAGGGGTTAGCATGTGTGTTTAGGTGTAAATGACCAAAGGGGTTAGCATGTGTGTATTGGATGAAATGACCAAAGGGGTTAGCATGTGTGTTTTGGGGTAAATGACCAAAGGGGTTAGTATGTGTGTTTCGGTGTAAATGACCAAAGGGGTTAGCATGTGTGTTTAGGTGTAAATGACCAAAGGGGTTAGCATGTGTGTATTGGATTAAATGACCAAAGGGGTAAGTATGAGTGTTTTGGGGTAAATGACCAAAGGGGTTAGCATGTGTGTTTTGGATGAAATGACCTAAGGGGTTAGTATGTGTGTTTTGGGGTAAATGACCAAAGGGGTTAGTATGTGTGTTTTGGGGTAAATGACCAAAGGGGTTAGCATGTGTGTTTTGGGGTAAATTACCAAAGGGGTTAGCATCTGTGTATTGGATGAAATGACCAAAGAGGTTAGCATGTGTATTTTGAAATAATTGACCAAAGGGGTTAGCATGTGTATTTGGGCTAAATGACCAAAGGGGTTCGCATGTGTGTTTTGGAATAATTGACCAAAGGGGTTAGTATGTGTGTTTTGGGGTAAATGACCAAAGGGGTTAGTATGTGTGTTTCCGTGTAAATGACCAAAGGGGTTAGCATGAGTGTTTTGGATTAAATGACCAAAGGGGTTAGTATCAGTGTTTTGGATAAAATGACCAAAGGGGTTAGCATGTGTGTTTAGGTGTAAATGACCAAAGGGGTTAGCATGTGTGTTTTGGGGGAAATTACCAAAGGGGTTAGCATGTGTGTTTAGGTGTAAATGACCAAAGGGGTTAGCATGTGTGTATTGGATGAAATGACCAAAGGGGTTAGCATGTGTGTTTTGGGGTAAATGACCAAAGGGGTTAGTATGTGTGTTTCGGTGTAAATGACCAAAGGGGTTAGCATGTGTGTTTAGGTGTAAATGACCAAAGGGGTTAGCATGTGTGTATTGGATTAAATGACCAAAGAGGTTAGCATGTGTGTTTTGGAATAATTGGCCAAAGGGGTTGGCATGTGTGTTTTGGGGTAAATGACCAAAGGGGGACTGAACTGATGTGTGAAAACCATTGTTAGACATAGCCTTACTTTTCCTTTTTACTATGTCCAGATTCCAGAGAATGGTTTTGGGGAAGTTATTCTTTTTTTTTTTCTTCACTTTTGTACTGGAAATCCAAAATGATCTTCTAGAGAAGTATGACTGTAGATAGTAACCCCTTTGGTTATTTTATCCAAAACACACATGCTAACCCCTTTGGTCATTTTATCCAAAACACACATGCTAACCCCTTTGGTCATTTACCCCAAAACACACATGCGAACCCCTTTGGTCATTTAGCCCAAATACACATGCTAACCCCTTTGGTCAATTATTCCAAAACACACATGCTAACCTCTTTGGTCATTTCATCCAATACACACATGCTAACCCCTTTGGTCATTTACACCTAAACACACATGCTAACCCCTTTGGTCATTTACACCGAAACACACATACTAACCCCTTTGGTCATTTACACCTAAACACACATGCTAACCCCTTTGGTCATTTCATCCAATACACACATGCTAACCCCTTTGGTCATTTACACCTAAACACACATGCTAACCCCTTTGGTCATTTACACCGAAACACACATACTAACCCCTTTGGTCATTTACCCCAAAACACACATGCTAACCCCTTTGGTCATTTCATCCAATACACATGCTAACCCCTTTGGTCAATTATTCCAAAACACACACGCTAACCCCTTTGGTCATTTACCCCAAAACACACATGCTAACCCCTTTGGTCATTTACCCCAAAACACACATACTAACCCCTTTGGTCAATTATTCCAAAACACACATGCGAACCCCTTTGGTCATTTAGCCCAAATACACATGCTAACCCTTTGGTCAATTATTCCAAATACACATGCTAACCTCTTTGGTCATTTCATCCAATACACACATGCTAACCCCTTTGGTCAATTATTCCAAAACACACATGCTAACCCCTTTGGTCATTTACCCCAAAACACACATACTAACCCCTTTGGTCAATTATTCCAAAACACACATGCGAACCCCTTTGGTCATTTAGCCCAAATACACATGCTAACCCCTTTGGTCAATTATTCCAAAATACACATGCTAACCTCTTTGGTCATTTCATCCAATACACAGATGCTAACCCCTTTGGTCATTTACCCCAAAACACACATACTAACCCCTTTGGTCATTTCATCCAAAACACACATGCTAACCCCTTTGGTCAATTATTCCAAAACACACATGCCAACCTCTTTGGTCATTTCATCCAATACACACATGCTAACCCCTTTGGTCATTTACACCTAAACACACATGCTAACCCCTTTGGTCATTTACACCGAAACACACATACTAACCCCTTTGGTCATTTACCCCAAAACACACATGCTAACCCCTTTGGTCATTTCATCCAATACACACATGCTAACCCCTTTGGTCATTTACACCTAAACACACATGCTAACCCCTTTGGTCATTTACACCGAAACACACATACTAACCCCTTTGGTCAATTATTCCAAAACACACATGCGAACCCCTTTGATCATTTAGCCCAAATACACATGCTAACCCCTTTGGTCAATTATTCCAAAATACACATGCTAACCTCTTTGGTCATTTCATCCAATACACACATGCTAACCCCTTTGGTCAATTATTCCAAAACACACATGCTAACCCCTTTGGTCATTTACCCCAAAACACACATACTAACCCCTTTGGTCAATTATTCCAAAACACACATGCGAACCCTTTGGTCATTTAGCCCAAATACACATGCTAACCCCTTTGGTCAATTATTCCAAAATACACATGCTAACCTCTTTGGTCATTTCATCCAATACACAGATGCTAACCCCTTTGGTCATTTACCCCAAAACACACATACTAACCCCTTTGGTCATTTCATCCAAAACACACATGCTAACCCCTTTGGTCAATTATTCCAAAACACACATGCCAACCTCTTTGGTCATTTCATCCAATACACACATGCTAACCCCTTTGGTCATTTACACCTAAACACACATGCTAACCCCTTTGGTCATTTACACCGAAACACACATACTAACCCCTTTGGTCATTTACCCCAAAACACACATGCTAACCCCTTTGGTCATTTCATCCATACACACATGCTAACCCCTTTGGTCATTTACACCTAAACACACATGCTAACCCCTTTGGTCATTTACACCGAAACACACATACTAACCCCTTTGGTCATTTACCCCAAAACACACATGCTAACCCCTTTGGTCATTTCATCCAATACACATGCTAACCCCTTTGGTCAATTATTCCAAAACACACACGCTAACCACTTTGGTCATTAACCCCAAAACACACATTAACCCCTTTGGTCATTTACACCGAAAACACACATACTAACCCCTTTGGTCATTTACCCCAAACACACATGCAACCCTTTGGTCATTTAGCCCAAATAACACATGCTAACCCCTTTGGTCAATTATTCCAAAACACACATGCTAACCTCTTTGGTCATTTCATCCAATACACACATGCTAACCCCTTTGGTCATTTACACCTAAACACACATGCTAACCCCTTTGGTCATTTACACCGAAACACACATACTAACCCCTTTGGTCATTTACACCTAAAACACACATGCTAACCCCTTTGGTCATTTCATCCAATACACACATGCTAACCCCTTTGGTCATTTACACCTAAACACACATGCTAACCCCTTTGGTCATTTACACCGAAACACACATACTAACCCCTTTGGTCATTTACCCCAAAACACACATGCTAACCCCTTTGGTCATTTCATCCAATACACATGCTAACCCCTTTGGTCAATTATTCCAAAACACACACGCTAACCACTTTGGTCATTACCCCAAAACACACATGCTAACCCCTTTGGTCATTTACCCCAAAACACACATACTAACCCCTTTGGTCAATTATTCCAAAACACACATGCGAACCCCTTTGGTCATTTAGCCCAAATACACATGCTAACCCCCTTTGGTCAATTATTCCAAAATACACATGCTAACCTCTTTGGTCATTTCATCCAATACACAGATGCTAACCCCTTTGGTCAATTTATCCCAAAACACACATGCTAACCCCTTTGGTCATTTACCCCAAAACACACATACTAACCCCTTTGGTCAATTATTCCAAAACACACATGCGAACCCCTTTGGTCATTTAGCCCAAATACACATGCTAACCCCTTTGGTCAATTATTCCAAAATACACATGCTAACCTCTTTGGTCATTTCATCCAATACACAGATGCTAACCCCTTTGGTCATTTACCCTAAAACACACATGCTAACCCCTTTGGTCATTTACATCCAAAACACATGCTAACCACTTTGGTCAATTATTCCTAAACACACGCCACCTCTTTGGTCATTTTACCCAAAACACACATGCTAACCCCTTTGGTCATTTCATCCAATACACACATGCCAACCCCTTTGGTCATTTACACCTAAACACACATGCTAACCCCTTTGGTCAGTTTACACCGAAACACACATACTAAACCCCTTTGGTCGATTTACACCAAAACACACATGCTAACCCCTTGGTCATTTCATCCAATACACACATGCTAACCCCTTTGGGTCATTTACACCTAAAACACCATGCTAACCCCTTTGGTCATTTACACCGAAAACACACATACTAACCCCTTTGGTCAATTAGTCCAAAACACATGCGAACCCCTTTGATCATTTAGCCCAATACACATGCTAACCCCTTTGGTCAATTTATCCAAAATACACATGCTACCTCTTTGTCATTTCCATCCAATACACACATGCTAACCCCTTTGGTCAATTATTCCAAAACACACATGCTAACCCCTATTGGTCATTTACCCAAAACACACATACTAACCCCTTTGGTCAATTATTCCAAAACACACATGCGAACCCTTTGGTCATTTAGCCCAAATACATCATGCTAACCCCTTTGGTCAATTATTCCAAAATACACATGCTACCATCTTTGGTCAATTTCATCCAAATACACACATGCGACACCCCTTTGGTCATGTAGCCCCAAAACACACATACTAACCCCTTTGTCCTTTCATCCAAACATCCCTACTCCCTTTGGTCAATTATTCCCAAAACACACATGCCTAACCCTCTTTGGTCATTTCATCCCCTACACACCATGCTAACCCCTGTTGGTCCTTTACACCTAAACACACATGCTAACCCCTTTTGTCATTTACACCGAAAACACACTACTAACCCCTGTTGTTCATTTACCCCAAAAACACACCATGCTAACCCCTTTGGTGTCAATTTCAGTCCAATACACACAATGCTAACCCCTTTGGTCATGTACACCTAAACACACATGCTAACCCCTTTGGTCATTTACACCGAAACACACATACTAACCCCTTTGGTCATTTACCCCAAAACACACATGCTAACCCCTTTGGTCATTTCATCCAATACACATGCTAACCCCTTTGGTCAATTATTCCAAAACACACCACGCTAACCACTTTGGTCATTAACCCCAAAACACACATGCTAACCCCTTTGGTCATTTACCCCAAAACACACATACTAACCCCTTTGGTCAATTATTCCAAAACACACATGCGAACCCCTTTGGTCATTTAGCCCAAATACACATGCTAACCCCTTTGGTCAATTATTCCAAAATACACATGCTAACCTCTTTGGTCATTTCATCCAATACACAGATGCTAACCACTTTGGTCATTAACCCCAAAACACTCATGCTAACCCCTTTGGTCATTTAGCCCAAATACGCATGCTAACCCCTTTGGTCAATTATTCCAAAACACACATACTAACCCCTTTGGTCATTTCATCCAAAACACACATGCTAACCCCTTTGGTCAATTATTCCAAAACACACATGCTAACCTCTTTGGTCATTTCATCCAATACACACATGCTAACCCCTTTGGTCATTTACCCCAAAACACACATGCTAACCCCTTTGGTCATTTACCCCAAAACACACATACTAACCCCCTTTGGTCAATTATTCCAAAACACACATGCCAACCCCTTTGGTCATTTAGCCCAAATACACATGCTAACCCCTTTGGTCAATTATTCCAAAATACACATGCTAACCTCTTTGGTCATTTCATCCAATACACAGATGCTAACCTCTTTGGTCATTTCATCCAATACACAGATGCTAACCCCTTTGGTCATTTACCCCAAAACACACATGCTAACCCCTTTGGTCATTTACCCCAAAACACACATACTAACCTCTTTGGTCATTTCATCCAATACACAGATGCTAACCTCTTTGGTCATTTCATCCAATACACAGATGCTAACCCCTTTGGTCATTTACCCCAAAACACACATGCTAACCCCTTTGGTCATTTACCCCAAAACACACATGCGAACCCCTTTGGTCATTTAGCCCAAATACACATGCTAACCCCTTTGGTCAATTATTCCAAAATACACATGCTAACCTCTTTGGTCATTTCATCCAATACACAGATGCTAACCACTTTGGTCATTAACCCCAAAACACTCATGCTAACCCCTTTGGGTCATTTAGCCCAAATACGCATGCTAACCCCTTTGGTCAATTATTCCAAAACACACATACTAACCCCTTTGGTAATTTCATCCAAAACACACATGCTAACCCCTTTGGTCAATTATTCCAAAACACACATGCTAACCTCTTTGGTCATTTCATCCAATACACACATGCTAACCCCTTTGGTCATTTACCCCAAAACACACATACTAACCCCTTTGGTCAATTATTCCAAAACACACATGCGAACCCCTTTGGTCATTTAGCCCAAATACACATGCTAACCCCTTTGGTCAATTATTCCAAAATACACATGCTAACCTCTTTGGTCATTTCATCCAATACACACATGCTAACCCCTTTGGTCAATTATTCCAAAACACACATGCTAACCACTTTGGTCATTAACCCCAAAACACTCATGCTAACCCCTTTGGTCATTTAGCCCAAATACGCATGCTAACCCCTTTGGTCAATTATTCCAAAATACACATGCTAACCTCTTTGGTCCTTTCATCCAATACACAGATGCTAACCCCTTTGGTCATTTACCCCAAAACACACATACTACCCCTTTGGTCATTTCATCCAAAACACACATGCTAACCCCTTTGGTCAATTATTCCAAAACACACATGCCAACCTCTTTGGTCATTTCATCCAATACACACATGCTAACCCCTTTGGTCATTTACACCTAAACACACATGCTAACCCCTTTGGTCATTTACACCGAAAACACACATACTAACCCCTTTGGTCATTATTACCCAAAACACACATGCTAACCCCTTTGGTCATTTCATCCCAATACACATGCTAACCCCTTTGGTCAATTATTCCAAAACACACACGCTAACCACTTTGGTCATTCATCCCAATACACATCATGCTAACCCCTTTGGTCATTTACACGGAAACACACATACTAACCCCTTTGGTCATTTACCCCAAAACACACATGCTAACCCCTTTGGTCATTTACCCCAAAACACACATACTAACCCCTTTGGTCAATTATTCCAAAACACACATGCGAACCCCTTTGGTCATTTAGCCCAAATACACATGCTAACCCCTTTGGTCAATTATTCCAAAATACACATGCTAACCTCTTTGGTCATTTCATCCAATACACAGATGCTAACCCCTTTGGTCATTTACCCCAAAACACACATGCTAACCCCTTTGGTCATTTACCCCAAAACACACATACTAACCCCTTTGGTCAATTATTCCAAAACACACATGCGAACCCCTTTGGTCATTTAGCCCAAATACACATGCTAACCCCTTTGGTCAATTATTCCAAAACACACATGCTAACCTCTTTGGTCATTTCATCCAATACACACATGCTAACCCCTTTGGTCATTTACACCTAAACACACATGCTAACCCCTTTGGTCATTTACACCGAAACACACATACTAACCCCCTTTGGTCATTTACCCCAAAACACACATGCTAACCCCTTTGGTCATTTCATCCAATACACACATGCCAACCCCTTTGGTCATTTACACCTAAACACACATGCTAACCCCTTTGGTCATTTACACCGAAACACACATACTAACCCCTTTGGTCATTTACCCCAAAACACACATGCTAACCCCTTTGGTCATTTCATCCAATACACATGCTAACCCCTTTGGTCAATTATTCCAAAACACACACGCTAACCACTTTGGTCATTAACCCCAAAACACACATGCTAACCCCTTTGGTCATTTACCCCAAAACACACATACTAACCCCTTTGGTCAATTATTCCAAAACACACATGCGAACCCCTTTGGTCATTTAGCCCAAATACACATGCTAACCCCCTTTGGTCAATTATTCCAAAATACACATGCTAACCTCTTTGGTCATTTCATCCAATACACAGATGCTAACCACTTTGGTCATTAACCCCAAAACACTCATGCTAACCCCTTTGGTCATTTAGCCCAAATACGCATGCTAACCCCTTTGGTCAATTATTCCAAAACACACATACTAACCCCTTTGGTCATTTCATCCAAAACACACATGCTAACCCCTTTGGTCAATTATTCCAAAACACACATGCTAACCTCTTTGGTCATTTCATCCAATACACACATGCTAACCCCTTTGGTCATTTACCCCAAAAACACACATGCTAACCCCTTTGGTCATTTACCCCAAAACACACATACTAACCCCTTTGGTCAATTATTCCAAAACACACATGCCAACCCCTTTGGTCATTTAGCCCAAATACACATGCTAACCCCTTTGGTCAATTATTCCAAAATACACATGCTAACCTCTTTGGTCATTTCATTCCAATACACAGATGCTAACCTCTTTGGTCATTTCATCCAATACACAGATGCTAACCCCCTTTGGTCATTTACCCCAAAACACACATGCTAACCCCTTTGGTCATTTACCCAAAACACACATACTAACCCCTTTGGTCAATTATTCCAAAACAACATGCGAACCCCTTTGGTCATTTAGCCCAAATACACATGCTAACCCCTTTGGTCAATTATTCCAAAATACACATGCTAACCTCTTTGGTCATTTCATCCAATACACAGATGCTAACCACTTTGGTCATTAACCCCAAAACACTCATGCTAACCCCTTTGGTCATTTAGCCCAAATACGCATGCTAACCCCTTTGGTCAATTATTCCAAAACACACATACTAACCCCTTTGGTCATTTCATCCAAAACACACATGCTAACCCCTTTGGTCAATTATTCCAAAACACACATGCTAACCTCTTTGGTCATTTCATCCAATACACACATGCTAACCCCCTTTGGTCATTTACCCCAAAACACACATGCTAACCCCTTTGGTCATTTACCCCAAAACACACATACTAACCCCTTTGGTCAATTATTCCAAAACACACATGCCAACCCCTTTGGTCATTTAGCCCAAATACACATGCTAACCCCTTTGGTCAATTATTCCAAAATACACATGCTAACCTCTTTGGTCATTTCATCAATACACAGATGCTAACCTCTTTGGTCATTTCATCCAATACACAGATGCTAACCCCTTTGGTCATTTACCCCAAAACACACATGCTAACCCCTTTGGTCATTTACCCCAAAACACACATACTAACCTCTTTGGTCATTTCATCCAATACACAGATGCTAACCACTTTGGTCATTAACCCCAAAACACTCATGCTAACCCCTTTGGTCATTTAGCCCAAATACGCATGCTAACCCCTTTGGTCAATTATTCCAAAACACACATACTAACCCCTTTGGTCATTTCATCCAAAACACACATGCTAACCCCTTTGGGTCAATTATTCCAAAACACACATGCTAACCTCTTTGGTCATTTCATCCAATACACACATGCTAACCCCTTTGGTCATTTACCCCAAAACACACATGCTAACCCTCTTTGGTCATTTACCCCAAAACACACATACTAACCCCTTTGGTCAATTATTCCAAAACACCACATGCCAACCCCTTTGGTCATTTAGCCCAAATACACATGCTAACCCCTTTGGTCACTTATTCCAAATACACATGCTAACCTCTTTGGTCATTTCATCCAATACACAGATGCTAACCTCTTTGGTCATTTCATCCAATACACAGATGCTAACCCCTTTGGTCATTTACCCCAAAACACACATGCTAACCCCTTTGGTCATTTACCCCAAAACACACATACTAACCTCTTTGGTCATTTCATCCAATACACAGATGCTAACCTCTTGGTCATTTCATCCAATACACAGATGCTAACCCCTTTGGTCATTTACCCCAAAACACACATGCTAACCCCTTTGGTCATTTACCCCAAAACACACATACTAACCCCTTTGGTCATTTACCCCAAAACACACATACTAACCCCTTAGGTAATTTCATCCAAAACACACATGCGAACCCCTTTGGTCATTTAGCCCAAATACACATGCTAACCCCTTTGGTCAATTATTCCAAAACACACACGCTAACCACTTTGGTCATTAACCCCAAAACACTCATGCTAACCCCTTTGGTCATTTACACGGAAACACACATACTAACCCCTTTGGTCATTTACCCCAAAACACACATACTAACCCCTTTGGTCAATTATTCCAAAACATACATGCGAACCCCTTTGGTCATTTAGCCCAAATACACATGCTAACCCCTTTGGTCAATTATTCCAAAACATACATGCGAACCCCTTTGGTCATTTAGCCCAAATACACATGCTAACCCCTTTGGTCAATTATTCCAAAACACACATGCTAACCTCTTTGGTCATTTCATCCAATACACACATGCTAACCCCTTTGGTTCATTTACACCTAAACACACATGCTAACCCCTTTGGTCATTTACACCGAAACACACATACTAACCCCTTTGGTCATTTACCCCAAAACACACATGCTAACCCCTTTGGTCATTTCATCCAATACACACATGCCAACCCCTTTGGTCATTTACACCTAAACACACATGCTAACCCCTTTGGTCATTTACACCGAAACACACATACTAACCCCTTTGGTCATTTACCCCAAAACACACATGCTAACCCCTTTGGTCATTTCATCCAATACACATGCTAACCCCTTTGGTCAATTATTCCAAAACACACACGCTAACCACTTTGGTCATTAACCCCAAAACACACATGCTAACCCCTTTGGTCATTTACCCCAAAACACACATACTAACCCCTTTGGTCAATTATTCCAAAACACACATGCGAACCCCTTTGGTCATTTAGCCCAAATACACATGCTAACCCCTTTGGTCAATTATTCCAAAATACACATGCTAACCTCTTTGGTCATTTCATCCAATACACAGATGCTAACCACTTTGGTCATTAACCCCAAAACACTCATGCTAACCCCTTTGGTCATTTAGCCCAAATACGCATGCTAACCCCTTTGGTCAATTATTCCAAAACACACATACTAACCCCTTTGGTCATTTCATCCAAAACACACATGCTAACCCCTTTGGTCAATTATTCCAAAACACACATGCTAACCTCTTTGGTCATTTCATCCAATACACACATGCTAACCCCTTTGGTCATTTACCCCAAAACACACATGCTAACCCCTTTGGTCATTTACCCCAAAACACACATACTAACCCCTTTGGTCAATTATTCCAAAACACACATGCCAACCCCTTTGGTCATTTAGCCCAAATACACATGCTAACCCCTTTGGTCAATTATTCCAAAATACACATGCTAACCTCTTTGGTCATTTCATCCAATACACAGATGCTAACCTCTTTGGTCATTTCATCCAATACACAGATGCTAACCCCTTTGGTCATTTACCCCAAAACACACATGCTAACCCCTTTGGTCATTTACCCCAAAACACACATACTAACCCCTTTGGTCAATTATTCCAAAACACACATGCGAACCCCTTTGGTCATTTAGCCCAAATACACATGCTAACCCCTTTGGTCAATTATTCCAAAATACACATGCTAACCTCTTTGGTCATTTCATCCAATACACAGATGCTAACCACTTTGGTCATTAACCCCAAAACACTCATGCTAACCCCTTTGGTCATTTAGCCCAAATACGCATGCTAACCCCTTTGGTCAATTATTCCAAAACACACATACTAACCCCTTTGGTCATTTCATCCAAAACACACATGCTAACCCCTTTGGTCAATTATTCCAAAACACACATGCTAACCTCTTTGGTCATTTCATCCAATACACACATGCTAACCCCTTTGGTCATTTACCCCAAAACACACATGCTAACCCCTTTGGTCATTTACCCCAAAACACACATACTAACCCCTTTGGTCAATTATTCCAAAACACACATGCCAACCCCTTTGGTCATTTAGCCCAAATACACATGCTAACCCCTTTGGTCAATTATTCCAAAATACACATGCTAACCTCTTTGGTCATTTCATCCAATACACAGATGCTAACCTCTTTGGTCATTTCATCCAATACACAGATGCTAACCCCTTTGGTCATTTACCCCAAAACACACATGCTAACCCCTTTGGTCATTTACCCCAAAACACACATACTAACCTCTTTGGTCATTTCATCCAATACACAGATGCTAACCACTTTGGTCATTAACCCCAAAACACTCATGCTAACCCCTTTGGTCATTTAGCCCAAATACGCATGCTAACCCCTTTGGTCAATTATTCCAAAACACACATACTAACCCCTTTGGTCATTTCATCCAAAACACACATGCTAACCCCTTTGGTCAATTATTCCAAAACACACATGCTAACCTCTTTGGTCATTTCATCCAATACACACATGCTAACCCCTTTGGTCATTTACCCCAAAACACACATGCTAACCCCTTTGGTCATTTACCCCAAAACACACATACTAACCCCTTTGGTCAATTATTCCAAAACACACATGCCAACCCCTTTGGTCATTTAGCCCAAATACACATGCTAACCCCTTTGGTCAATTATTCCAAAATACACATGCTAACCTCTTTGGTCATTTCATCCAATACACAGATGCTAACCTCTTTGGTCATTTCATCCAATACACAGATGCTAACCCCTTTGGTCATTTACCCCAAAACACACATGCTAACCCCTTTGGTCATTTACCCCAAAACACACATACTAACCTCTTTGGTCATTTCATCCAATACACAGATGCTAACCTCTTTGGTCATTTCATCCAATACACAGATGCTAACCCCTTTGGTCATTTACCCCAAAACACACATGCTAACCCCTTTGGTCATTTACCCCAAAACACACATACTAACCCCTTTGGTCATTTACCCCAAAACACACATACTAACCCCTTAGGTAATTTCATCCAAAACACACATGCGAACCCCTTTGGTCATTTAGCCCAAATACACATGCTAACCCCTTTGGTCAATTATTCCAAAACACACACGCTAACCACTTTGGTCATTAACCCCAAAACACTCATGCTAACCCCTTTGGTCATTTACACGGAAACACACATACTAACCCCTTTGGTCATTTACCCCAAAACACACATACTAACCCCTTTGGTCAATTATTCCAAAACATACATGCGAACCCCTTTGGTCATTTAGCCCAAATACACATGCTAACCCCTTTGGTCAATTATTCCAAAACATACATGCGAACCCCTTTGGTCATTTAGCCCAAATACACATGCTAACCCCTTTGGTCAATTATTCCAAAATACACATGCTAACCTCTTTGGTCATTTCATCCAATACACAGATGCTAACCCCTTTGGTCATTTACCCCAAAACACTCATGCTAACCCCTTTGGTCATTTACACGGAAACACACATACTAACCCCTTTGGTCATTTACCCCAAAACACACATACTAACCCCTTTGGTCAATTATTCCAAAACATACATGCGAACCCCTTTGGTCATTTAGCCCAAATACACATGCTAACCCCTTTGGTCAATTATTCCAAAATACACATGCTAACCTCTTTGGTCATTTCATCCAATACACAGATGCTAACCCCTTTGGTCATTTACCCCAAAACACACATGCTAACCCCTTTGGTCATTTACCCCAAAACACACATACTAACCCCTTAGGTCATTTCATCCAAAACACACATGCTAACCCCTTTGGTCATTTACCCCAAAACACACATACTAACCCCTTAGGTCATTTCATCCAAAACACACATGCTAACCCCTTTGGTCATTTACCCCAAAACACTCATACTGACACCCATGTATTGATGATTGACCCTTTATTATTAAGGGTAAATTTTGCAGGGTATTTTTTGCAATAACAACTTGTTTTGATAGAGTTTCTGTAGGAAGCTAGACTACTTTTTTGTTGTATGTTGAGTTTAGGATATTCAAAGATAATTGAGAGACAAAGATTGATTGAAAATCAGGATTTTTATTTCCCAGTTATGAAAAGACAATGGCAATGCAAACTGTTACAAACTGTGGAACATGATTGTGGATAGTAAAACCTATCCATTATGGAGCTCAAACTATTCAGAACAATAATGCTGTCGTCTTAAGCTCTTGTACAAAACACATCAGAAGAAAAGGAAAATAGAAAAATATACATTTATTGACTGTTGTATGAAAATACTTTCTGAAGCTTTGGCGTTAGAATCACCATTTCCACCCATGAAACATATTCACTAAACCCTCGTCACTTTGTGCCGTGCTTCTCCTGTTTCTGTCATCAACTAGATCCTGCCTGCCTGCCTGCCTGCCTGCCTGCCTGCCTGTCTGTCTGTCTGTCTGTCTGTCTTCCTTCCTTCCTGTCTGCCTGTCTGGTCTGCTCAGGCAGTGATTGGCATGTTTTCCCTGTAGCAGGCTGTCCTCTGGGGGGCGCTGTAGCTGCACAGGTCCTGGTAGATGCGGGCCACCTGGTCTCCGGCCAGCTCGTCAGACACCTCCAGGGGGGGGCTGGGGTACTGGGGGCGCCGGGGGCTCACTGCCTCCACAAGCTGCTGGTAGTTCACAGCAGTGACCTGAGAGAGGAGAGAGAGAGAGAGAGAGAGAGATAGAGAGACAGAGAGAGACAGAGAGAGAGAGACAAAGAGAAATGAACCTTGTTAAATTCAAACCATCTCAAGTGTTTAGGAAATGGGATGTTGGATTTGTTTTGGTCTTCATGAAGATCCTCTACAATATTTGTTACATGACTTGTTCCCTAGCTACTACGCCGGCTAGTCAGAAAGGCACTGTTGGTAGGAACCAACAGTGCCTTTCTGACTAGCCGACTAGCCAAAAGAGAAGCGTGAGTTTCTTTATGAAAGAAAACTGACCAATTAAGAATGGAGTTGATTTGTTGGGAAGTGTTGTTAAAACAATTGTGCAGTGTGTAGACCAGGTGTTGTCAGCCAGGTGTGTAGACCAGGTGTGTAGACCAGGTGTGGGCAGCCAGGTGTGTAGACCAGGTGTGTAGACCAGGTGTGTAGACCAGGTGTGGGAGGCCTCACCTGCACGATGATGAGCTTGTTCCTGGCCAGGCTGAGGTCATGGAGCTCTTCTCCAAAACAGAGGGTGACGGTGGCATCCGGAGCAGGGAACTGGCCTTCCTGGTACAGGTGGAGAGCTGAGGGTGGAGTGGGGGGTGGAGGAGGGTGGGGGTGGGGGGTGGGGAGGAGTGGGCATAGGTAGAGGTCAGCATTTTCTTTCAACAGGCATTTTAGTTTTTGTTATCGCACAAGAGGTCAGTTCATACTCCTGTGTGAAATACAATCTTGTGTCAAGGTTTGAAAGACGCAAGGAAGAAACTGTGACAGGCTTGCCTCGCAGACGTTTAACGGAATGCACAAAGCGTGTGATTCCACCTGCCATTCTTTAACTTAGGACGACAGAACATTACAGTCCCACACACACACACACACACAGAGAAGTCTCATCAACCACGGTGTCTTACCTTCGATGAACCTCCCGGTGTCGAAGATCTTGACCACGGCGTCTCTCTCCAGCTTGCAGGGTCCGGGGCTGTACTGGGGCCCCAGGCAGCCCCCCGCCCCGCTCCAGAACACCCGGCTCTGGCACAGCCTCTTGACGAACACGCCCTCTCGGTTGCACCGCAGCAGCAGTCCTCTCTCCAGGTGGCCCAGGAGCTTGCGGGTCACCTGCCGCTGGCGTTCCGCCTCGATGAGCTCAGCGGGAGGGAAGCACACGGTCTGCATGCTGCCCGGCCCGTAGGGGGCGCTGTGGGCCAGCGGAGGCAGCCCCGGACACAGCCGGCAGCCCTCGGGATTGGAGGTCATCATGGTGTGCATGAGCTTGCCGGCGTAGTAGAAACTGATCATCATCTGGGAGAAAGCTGGGGGAGGAGGGGAGGGAGGGAGGAAGGAGACAGAGAATAGGGAAGGAGAGGAAGGGGATGAAGAGGGGGGAGGAGGGGGAAATTAGTTCCCATATTGTATATTATATTCATTTAAAGCTTTTTGCCAAAGCATCATACAAGATAAATACTGCAGACAGAAAGTCAAGGATCAGAACACCTAATGGAAAAGTTAATATAACCACCTGCTCTGAATTCTTATATTAGAAATACTAAATATATTCAAATCTAGAATTTCAAGTTTGAAGTCAAACCAAAGACGTAGTTTATCCTGAGAGAAATGTGAGTGGAGGTACCTGTGCTGAAGGATCCCACAGGTGAAGACTCTGAATGCGAAGGGAAAGCTGAAAATCAGACAACACATGAGTCAACACCAGCCGGACAAACACAAACAGAACAACACACTCTTGATTAAAGCCACAGTCTTCGAGTGACAGCACAAAAACATTTGTCATTTCATCAACAAAAAAAATCTAGCTTTTAAAAGCACAACCAGAAAAAAATCTCTCTGGTCAGCAATGTGCAAAAGGATATTAGCCAATCTTTTCCTCTCAGAATTGAGGACTTCAGTAAATAAGTCTTTTTAACCCCTGTTGCTCTGGGGTCAAGCTACAGCTATTTTTAAGACTGGGTCCAAGTTGTCACGAAGGAGGAACTGTTCTGAGAATAATATTGACAGAGGGATCAACACTGAAAACGAATGACGACCCTCAGAGAGCATGATTTAACTGAGGCAGTGGTGAAAAGAGCTCAATGAGAGAATACTGCGTGACACGCACACACACACACACACACACACACGCACACACGCACACACACACACACACACACACGCACACACGCACACACACACACACGCACACACGCACACACGCACACACGCACACACACACGCACGCACACACACGCACACACACACTTACCACTGAGCACTCCAGTATTCCAGTACTCCAGGCCTGGCTGGGTCCTACTGCCTTCCTCTTGTGGTGAGTGACTTCTTCCAAGGTAGTCTTCACTGGTGGACTGGAGGGAGAGAAAGAGAGAGAGACAGAGAGAGTGAGAGGGAGAGAGAGAGATATTCAAATGATTATTATCATAGTAGATTATATGTTACCTGGCATTATTATAATTGTTGGTTTTTGACTTATGATAATTCAGTTCTATGATATGTTTATAATGACGTTATGACATCACTTCATTGTGGACTGCTTTAGCTACATTGTCTAGCCTGCACCTTCATACCAATTAAGCATATTGGACTGAATAGAGAGACAGAGAGAATGACAGTGAGAGAGAGAAAGAGAGAGAGAACCCACATCGGTCTCTCAGTATAAAACAGAGACAGCAGATTTGACGAGAGACGAAGAAGAAAAAAAATATCTCAAACCACAAAACAGTTCAGAAAGATACAAGCAGGCAGGAAGTGGAGAGAAGGAATTTGGGATACGACAAAAGAGACAACAAATCTAGAGGCCTTACCTCTTTAATGAGTTCCTCCAGGTCTTCAGGACTGCAGTCCATGTCCGCGATGTCGCCCGAGCTAGCAGTCATGACTGCAGCTAACCCTTTACCTGCTGGAGGGGACCCAGACATGAGCAGACAGCTGAAACACCGGCACTGTGCCTTTACCATGGAACCACACAGAGAATATTACTTGTCATTTGACAAACAAGTAATAAATTATTAATGTTTCGAGCCCTTTTATTTCTGGCTTCAACGACCCAACATCCTGCACCTCAGTATAGGTAGGGTGCCAACGATGGATGTAGCTCAGTGGTAAAGCATATGACCACAGATCTAGGTACCAGGTTCAAACCCCCCCCCCCCCCCCCCCCCCCCACAAAGTCAATTGACACAAAGTCAATTGACTTTGTGTCCTTGGGCAAGACACTTCACCCTACTTGCCTCGGGGGGGGGAATGTCCCAGTATATACTGCAAGTCGCTCTGGATAAGAGCGTCTGCTAAATGACTAAATGTAAATAAGTCTGTCATATTATGAAGTGGTGAGGTTGTAGAGACTTACTCTTCTGTTCCTCCTCAGGGACGATCCGGTACACCTTGTAGGGCTCTGAGATGTCCAGCTGGGAGCGTTCTGCTGCCTCCTCGAAGTCGGGACTCTTGTTCAGTGCACATCGCAGACGGGTTTTCCATGTGGCTGGTTCAGCCTTGTCCCCCTCCTTGAACTTCCCTTTGAACACAGCCCAGGCCTGCGGGAACAGAACACACACAGTCAGAACACAGCCCAGGCAGAACAGGGGTGGGTGTGCCTCGGATGGGGGCGTCTGACTGCTGGTTAAAAGGTTGCAGGTTCAAGTCCACCCTCACCCACCCGCGTGTTGCTTTGGATTAATAAAAATGCCTGCTAAAGTAACAAGTTGTTATTATTGCCATGATATTCGATGATGATGTTAACTTCAATAAACTGACAGATTGTATGGCTTCATTAGATTGAGATTAGAGTGTTTGATTACTGTTTTATCAACATTAATTATGTCTTATAGGGTGGTCAGAGTGCAGCTCAAGAGGTCGCATGTTCAAACATCTGCCTATGTGCTGTTTTGGATAGTTTGCTAAATGAACAAAATATTTGTGATTTTAAATGGTCGTTTAAATATATCAAATACTGACTGATACATCAAATACAACAAATCACAGTAAATTAATTTTGCAACTTTAAATAAACGAATACATTTTTAATGGACATTTGAAAACCTAGATTTGTGGGCCAGTAAATCTAGAAAACAGCCTGCGTAGACCGAATAATACAGATGTTTTATTTCCTGACAGAGCTGCCGCTTGCGTCTAAAGACACCGATCACCGCTACCGAAAGTTTGCACCTACCTTGAAAATAGACGCGTCTATCTCCTGGTTGTAGTCTTGTTTTCCAGCATGCTTCCAGGGGATCCGGAACATAGTGCGACTGTCATCCTCCCACAAAAGTCCCGGGTACTGTCCGCTATGTATCTGTTCAACCAGCCATTGTTTTAGCCTGCGACCACCGGGGCTCATAGACATCTAGAGAGAGAAAACAAATCATTTAGGTTCCGCTGTACTATGTGAAAATGGCTTACGTTCTAAAAACCAGAGGCGTTAAATCTCAGGCTTCTTCCTCATTCGACAGTCAAAAACTACAAACTTTGAGATAAAGTTAAGAATTCGTTCCGTGTACGCTACCTTTGATGTTTTTGATGTGGTACGTCAGATAGCCTATAGAAGTGAACTGAATGGCTGCGCGGCCAGTCTGTAAATTAACAACTCAACTCAAACAGTTTATCATCCAGAAGTTGATGAATGAAGCTTTGTTTCAGGACAGCCGATTGGTTGATTCAGCTCTACGTTACCACGCCCACAAATCCGGTTGTCAGTTTTCTTCGAAGCTTCAGCTTTTACAAGAAATCAACTGATAGGGAATTGAGTGGGGACAGACTACATAGACAGTGCGAGCTATGTTGAGGTAGGCTATTGAATAATTCTGGGCAATAAAGATAGTACTGTAGGGGGATTTTTACAACGTCATAAAATCCAAGTTTCCTCTATAAACCCGCCCACGCACGGCATTCATGCAGCAATGTCCTAGGGATTCCTTAAAATTTGACATCACTAGTCTCTCGGGTGCCAATTACAGTCTTTACAGCTGCCTTTCGACAGACGCTCTTATCCAGAGCGACTTACAGTAAGTACAGGGACATTCCCCCGATATGTAGTGTTTAACACAGGCATCAACGTTTTGAGGGAAGGGAATATCGAGGGGTTTGCTCTCAAAGCGCAGGTGAAAACAGTTTTTTTTTGTAGTAGCCTATGAATAGTCTTCCTCAGTGCGGTGCTGACACAAACATCATTTAGAAACTGTGAAAAGCGGATGTGGCGCAGGTGAAGTCACGTGGCCAGCTGGGTTTTGAGGATTTGAGCCGCTGTTGGGGTTAGCCTCACCTGGGGGGCAAAGCTTGTGTTAGCTCAGTTAGGGTGTTGTTTGGATCTGGTCTAGATTTCCACCAGAGGAGACTAAAGGTTTGCTGTGAGAGGGCGAGATCAGATGCAACTAGGCATCATCTTTGTTTACCTCGTAATCTTTCACGTGCTTCTTTCACACAAATACACACAGCCTACACAATTTAAGCTTCATGAATCATGTTTATTAGCATATACTGCATACATGGCAGTTATAAAATATATAACTATTATATTGTACATTTTATTTATAAACACAGATCATTAGTGATACAATTTTGTACCACATAACATCTAGGAACAAATTTAAAAAAATTATGTTTTAGGATTTATTCTAAAGAGTTTGGCAAACATAACATGGACAAAGGAATAGTTTAACGGTACATTTAGAAAATAACCTGTTTGGTCTCAGACCACGAAGGACAGATAAACCAACCGAGATGTTTAATTAACGTCAAATGTATAGTCAGTTGCTTTCCCGCCATGTACACACACGAGAATCATCTTTGATTAAAAGAATGACCTTAGCCAATATGTAAATAACATTCCATTAATAAACACCATTCACTTATGGTGAGGCTGCAGAGACAGAGAATGTGTGTGGGTCAGGAGCTCTGGGCTGGGGCTGGGCTGCCTTGGTCTGGGCTGGGACTGGGACTGGGACTGGGGCTGGGACTGGGACTGGGACTGGGGCTGGGCTGGGGCTGGGACTGGGCTGGGGCTGGGCTGGGCTGCCTTGGTCTGGGCTGGGGCTGGGACTGGGACTGGGCTGGGGCTGGGGCTGGGCTGGGGCTGGGGCTGGGCTGGGGCTGGAAGGTGCTGGAGGTAAAGTAAGGCTTCGGTGAGTGAGTCTCCTCAAGGTGCTGGGCTGGGGCTGGAAGGTGCTGGAAGGTGCTGGGGGTAGAGTCAGGCTTCGGTGAGTGTCTCTTCTCAAGGTGCTCACTCGTGTACATTAGGGGTGTGAAAGGAACGTCTCTCACAAATTCCAGAAAAGTCCGTAGAGTCCTGTTCATTTGTCAAAGGCATGATTGATAAACCAAGTTCAGTTTAACCCAGTCCGGCTTACAAACACCTCCCTTTCTGGATCTGTAGGGGCTGGGCGGGTGTGGGGTAGGGCAGGTGGTGGGGTAGGGCGGGTGGTGGGGTAGGGCGGGTGGTGGGGTAGGGCAGGTGGTGGGGTAGGGCAGGTGGTGGGGTAGGGCGGGTGGTGGGGTAGGGCGGGTGGTGGGGTAGGGCGGGTGGTGGGGTAGGGCAGGTGGTGGGGTAGGGCAGGTGGTGGGGTAGGGCGGGTTGATCGTGTAGGTGGGGTTCCCTCAGTCCCATCGGCAGGTCGGAGGGTGGTGGAGGGTGGTGGAGGGTGGTGGAACCAGGGGCCCCGGGCTCAGCTGCTGCCCCTGGGGCCGTAGGCGTTGTAGGGCAGGGGCAGGATGCCGCCGGCCTGGTTCATCCACTCCTAGCTCTGGTCTCCCTGCTGGTGCTGCTCACTGTAGCGTCTCAGCAGGGCTGACACCTGCTCCTGGTCGGCAAACGGGCTGGGCGGGAAACTGGACCGCAACCACGCCCGGTACTGGGAAGAGAAAGAGGAGAGGTAGCAAGAGGGGGATAAATAGAGAGAGGAGAGATACAGAGAGAGAGAGAGAGAGAGAGAGAGAGAGAGAGAGAGAGAGAGAGAGAGGAGATAAAGAAAGATAAAGGGAGTGAGAGAGAGAGAAAGGGAAGGGTGTCAACATCAGTAAGCTGTTTGAGCCTCTCCTATCTGGGATGTGGAGAGTTAACAAGGACCCTGACTTCCTGCTGGAGGTAGAGTCTGGGAAGCCCCTGGCAGAGAGCCCACGTCACATCCCAGACTGCAGGCTGCTGGGAGGAGGGTTAGGCTGATGATGTCACACAGACTCAAGGGTGGGGGAGGGGGGCTATGGAGGCTATGGGGTGAGGAGGAGGGAAGGAGAGGAGGGAAGGAGAAGAGGGAAGGAGAAAGTGGATGGGGAGGAGAGAGGGAAGGAGAAGAGGAGGGGATGAGAGTGTGGAGGGGAGGAGAGAGAAGAGGAAAGGCTGGGGAGAGACGGAAGTAAAGGGTGGGGGCCAGGGGTAGGTACAGGAAGGTGGGGGAGGGTTAGGGAATGAGACCTCTACCAGGAAACCTCCTCCACTGTAACACACGCCCACCAGTCATTCCTGCAAACACCCAGGCAGGTAACTAAGTAGGAGGGACCAAAACAGTGTTTGTCACCAGTTATGGACCATATCCTCCTTCTCATTACAAATAGTAAAACCACCATGGCTAAATACTATTTGAAACTACATTGGAGTTGCAATACACTCTCTTGTTAACTGTATATATTTGCTCTCGAGGGGTGTTGACGCATGTATTAAAGGCAGGGTCGGTAATGTTGTTGAGAGGTTTGACAGTAACATTTTATATATCCGATACCTGTGGGCGTCGCAGGACTGTCATAAACATGACCAATCATTACGTTCGGGCTGAAACCCAAAACTTCCCTCCGTAAGCCTGTGTCTCGTCGTACAGCGAGACAAGATGTCCCTTCTCAGCGTGAGAAAGACAGAGGCTCTATGAGAGTGGGTGTGAAATGGTTGAAATGTGTAAATCTCGCTGCGAATGCGTGAGACTTGAGAGCCCTGGTCACAGTAAGATTACAAAATGTGGAATGAACAGTAATTCACATTAATACAAATGGACCACACATCTCACACACACACACCTCACACACATACCTCACACAGAAGCATTTCACACACACCTCACACACACACCTCACACAGAAGCATTTCACACACACCTCACACACCTCACACAGAAGCATTTCACACACATCAAACACACATCTTCACACGCATTAAAACATGCAGTCAGAGAGCGCTTTCACTTCTTCCAGGTCAGCTTCTCACGCTGAGAGCTACCAGGAGAGGGTGGGCTGGACCACTTCACAGTGCTCACCAGCACCTCAGGGCCAATCAGAGCACCTGGAGACCCAGTGCACTGCTGAATCTGCTAGACCCAGTGTTGGTCAGTGTGTGGGGGTTAGCCACTGCAGATGAGAGATAAGTAGAAAAGGAAGAAATCAGGATCCTCGAAATCCCCGCATAAGTGGATAACAATCCTCTTCTTTTTGTTGTAAGGTCGTGTTGCAATGGGGCTTCTAACAGTAATGATAAACACGTGATGAGTTTGACCAGCCTGATGCAATCCCAGCATGCCCCTCCTGTTCCCCTTCTCCTCTGCAGGCTACAAGCCCTGCTGCCCTTCCAAGGGTGGAGGCCAGCTGCTCTTAAATACATATAATACCATACATATCAGGATGGTGTGTTTACAAAACGTGCCCCTCTCCCTGTCTCTCTCTCTCACTCTGTATCTCTCTCTCTGTCTCTCTCTGTGTGTGTCTCTCTCTCTCTGGCCACAGGAAAACGATTTTCTCACCTTCACATCTGAATATACGCAACGGTGGTGTGTGAGGAGAACCTGTGAACACACACATACACACATGCATACACACACACACCTACAGACACATGAAAATGCATACGCACATACACACTCACACAGACAATGTATGCCTACACGCACACACAATCACACACATATTTACACACATACACACACACGCCTGCCAGTGTTAACATGATCACAGGGTTATTAGAGTGTAACCTCATCGGGAAAACAGATGATGTCAAATTCAATTTTTCATTTTTTCATTTCTTTTATCACGGCCCTGAAATCTGGAACCGATACTAAAGAGGCACTTGCTTACCGGCGGCAGAAAGTAAAAGTAAAAATAAAGCAAAAGTTAAAGACATTTTATATAAACTAAATAAGAGAAAAGCACATCAGTACTGACGATATTCCATCTATCAATCTGCGTGATGAAAGAGAACTAGGGATAACCAGAGCCGTTAAAAAAAAGAAAATCTTTCAGTGGCGGGAAAAAACTAGTCAGGCAGTTCTGGATCTCAGAGATCACAAGCAAGATACAGATCACCGAGGAATGATCAGGAAAGTTGCCAGGAGCCATAAACTCAGATGACACAAACTACATGAGACAGAAAGTGGTTGTCCCATCAGATTTACGATCAGCGATAAGACCAGATAAACACCTTCCTAGACCCGGGGATGGGCTAGCGGTTAGAGCGATCAAAAAGCTCACCGGTTCAAATCCTCCTCTCTGTGTTGCTCTGGATAAATGAGTGTCTGATGGTTATTTAAGATCAGAGCTGAGAACAGTTGACCCCCCTCTTAGGTGACGTGAAAGCAAAGCCAGGCTGGAGAGTTGCCCAGCCCTTACAGTAACTACACCCTGCACACATACCAGCCCAGCCAGGCAGAGTGAGTGGGCGTTTTCAAAACAGCAGGAGGGACTATTTATTTTCCTGTGAACTGACAATGACTGCTGTTAGAAAATGTTTCAGTTTAAATGTAAAAATAAATATGTGTGGGAGAGTGACATTATATTGTTTTTTCTTCATCTGTGTGTGTGTACCAGTTTATCTACTGTGTGTATATGTGTGTGTATGTGTGTGTATTTATGTGTGTGTATGTAAGTATGTGGGTGTGTATGTGTGTGTATGTGTGTGTATGTATGTATGTGGGTGGGTGTGTATGTGTGTGTATGTATGTGTGTGTATGTATGTATGAGGGTGTGTATGTGTGTGTGTATGTGGGTGTGTATGTGTGTGTATGTATGTGTGTGTGTACCTCTGAGACCTGGGTCATCTGGAACTCCTGCAGCTGCTGCTGGAAGCCGTAGTTAGGGCCCACGAAGGAGCGGACGGCCTTGACGGCAGAGAGACAGTCGTCCCAGCCGTGCTCGGTCACGGTCATCAGGTAGGCCACCACCATGGTGGTGCTGCGGGACACACCTGCCAGGCTGCCAGGGGGCACAGGGGGCACAACACCGCCTCAAACACACTGGAGCCAGAAACGACTACTAACGCTTGTGTTGGGTTCATGTACTGTGAGGGGGAAAAATCTGTGAAAATACAGTGAAATCAGGGGGGGGGGGGGGGGGGGGTGAGAGAAGATGGGTGAGGAGACAGAGAGAGAGACAGAGAGCGAGAGTGATAGAGGGAGAGAGAGAGACAGAAAGCGAGAGTGTGATAGAGGGAGAGAGAGAGACAGAAAGCGAGAGTGATAGAGACAGAGAGGGAGACAGAGAGAGACAGAGAGAGCGAGAGAGTGATAGAGGAAGAGAGAGAGAGAGAGGAGAGAGAGAGAGAGAGAGAGAGAGAGAGAGAGAGTCTGTGTATTTGAGAAAGTGGGTAAGAGGGAACACGAGTGAGACATAAGCCTTCAGACAAGTCTGGCACTTTTAATAACCCGTGGTCAGTTATTTCACATATACCCTTATAGTAAATGTGCTATGATCATGTTCCAGGTGATCAGTGATTGAGTGCAGAGCTGAACAGCCAGTCACCCCTCACCCCCACTCCCACCCCTCCCCCTCCACTAGTGTAGCGCTGGGACACCCTACCTACCAGTGGACCAGACAGGTGCCTCCACCCAGACGACACTCGTGGATGAACTGGATGCACTCTCTAAAGTGCTGAGACCTGAGGAGACAAGAGCACACGGTCAACATCACTGAGACCTGAGGAGACACAAGACCACACGGTCAACATCACTGAGACCTGAGGAGACACAAGAGCACACGGTCAACATCACTGAGACCTGAGGACACAAGACCACACGGTCAACATCACTGAGACCTGAGGAGACACAAGACCACAGGGTCAACATCTCAGAACTGATCTCAGGGAGTCAGGTGGCTGAGTGGTGAGGGAGTCGGGCTAGTAATCTGAAGGTTACCAGTTCGATTCCCGGCTGCGCAAAATGACGTTGTGTCCTTGGGCAAGGCACTTCACCCTACTTGCCTCGGGGGGAATGTCCCTGTACTTACTGTAAGTCGCTCTGGATAAGAGCGTCTGCTAAATGACTAAATGTAAATCTAAATGTAACACAGACAGGCTGAGTACAGGTTAGAGGGTGAGAGGCCCTGACTCTGAGTAAGAACGTATGGGATCTGAGAAAGGACAGCAAGAAGTGAAACCTCCCAATCCTCTCGGCCGTGTTCAGGTTTGCGCTGTCAGCCCGGCCGGCCCTGATCTCTCCGTCACCAACCCAGACAGAGTGATCCAGACACCTGCCTGGATCACTTCCCTTCCTCACACTCTCTCCTGCCACACACTGAAGATGTGTGGCAGGCAAGGACAGACTTGGGGGGAGACCTCACCCCCCCCCCCCCCCCCCCTCTCCCCCCCCTCTCCCTCCCCTCTGCCTCCCCCCACAACAAACTCTCGTATCTGATATGATGTTTTGTGTGTGGAAGTGGGCTATGTCTTGGTTCTGGTATATTCTACTGGTGTTTGGGTGAAACCACCCTCCCCAATCCTCCTATCTGCAGTCCTGCAGGGCATTCTGAGGAAAGTCCTAGTTATCTCTAAGGTATCTCTGTCAGAGGTGGTATCACACACAACTCCAGAGATACCGTTGCATGCCTAACACAATGCAGGATGCTGCTGTGTGCATATTTCACCCGCATCCAAATGGTAATACGCAATGCGACAGAAGGGTTGCTCAATGGCAGCCATATGGTTGGCTAGCTTTGTCCTCTGAGAGAAAAAGGCTGATTACTCAATCATCCCAACAGACTGTGGTAGAAAATAGAAAGGACTGCTTTTTTTTCTGCCTTTTTTTCTTCTCTCCTTCTTCCTGGGATCCAAACTCTGACACAAACATGTCGCCCTCAGCACTTCTGTCTGTCTGTTTGGCCTAGAGGTTTCCGGAGATCTTGTTAAATGTGCAAAAAGTCACAGTGTGGAAATTATTTGCGGATTTAAACGGGCTGACACTGATGAAAAAAATATAGCAAATTTTAACTCCTAAAAAATATATACAAAAAATAAAAGTAGAAATGAAAACTATTATGAAATTGTTAATAAATAAAAATACATTTCTATGTACCCTTACTCTCTATTCCTATCTCTATTGAGAGTTCTTTAGGAGTTTTTTTTCCTATCTTCTCTGAGGGTCTAAGGTTGGTCATTGGTGCTGATCTGTGCCCTTTATGACAGCTTGTAAACAACATAACTCCCCAAATAAAGTTATATTTTGTATACGCTTGATTATATAACCATACTGAGGCATCAAGACATGTGTCTCGTCTATCTCACACACTTAGTCAAGTGCCTCACGGAAACGTCTTGTAGATCCTAACAGACTAACAACAGACGGTTTCTCTCAGTCTCGGAGGTGGCCGGTGAGCTAGGCTCAGGGGGATCGCCCCAAGGAGGGGTACAGAGTTACAGTCGTGGCCATAAGTTTTGGCAATGACAAATGTTGTGTTTTGCAAAGTTTGCTGGTTCAGTATTTGAGGAAAATGTTTTCACATGTTTCTATAGAATAGTGGAATCACAATAAGGCACATTTCATATTTCAAGCTTTTTTGGGGCATATATTTTCAAGATTTGCAAATAGTCTCCTCTTTTACAGCAATCAATCCGCTTTTAAAATCCAATCAGAATGATAGGAGTGATTTCACCTGGCTAGAAGTAGTTCACACTTTCCCCTGTGCTGATGATATGAATTACTGAAATGATGTTAGCAGTCATTTTATGCCAAAGCCCAGCAAGCTTTGCAAACACAAATAATATGTCACTCACAATACTTTTGGCCTTTTGGAAAAAACTAGCTGTTTCCACATATGCCTTTTTGCTCATACAAGTTGATGTATCTCGCTCACACACACGCACACACACATACACTCTCCCTCTCTCTCACGCACACACACACAGCTCAGGGAAACCCTGACAGTCTTGCAGGGACTCTACCCTCTGCTGTAAAATTCATTAGTAGACATCACAAGTTCAGCATGTGATGCGGGGGCGGGGCGGGGGGGGGGGGGGGGAGCAGGGTGACACTTTCCCTTCCAAATGAATTTGTAAATCAAGAGTCAAAGATATTTTAATAACTGCAAAAGTACAGCATGTATCCAGCAACAATCCTGCCTAATCGATCCCAGCTTCAGGCTCTGCTTGGTCACGCTGGCTTCCAGCATTGTGTATCAGCTCAGAGTGGATACCCTTACACAACATTAGACAAGATAGGATTTCTCAAATAGGGGTATGTGGAGGTACTACCGGGGTTAGGTGAGAGAAAGTGTAAAAGGGGGAAATATGTGATTCTATCATGGAAACATGGGTATAAATATGTATTTATACTGTATAAATATGTATTTATACAGTATAAATACAGTATAAATACAGGTATGGAGGTACTTTGATTCAGTACTTTGATTCAGGAATCAGGGAAAAGGGGGTACTGAAGCCAAAATGATTTGAGAACCACTGAGATAAATGACTGTAAGGCTCGTTCACTCAGTTTGACTGAGACACGGATGGATCCAAGCTGGACCTGCATAGGTCCAGCTTGTTAGAATGTCTGTTATGATATTTGAACTTCAAGATCAGCTCAGATGTCTTCCACCAACTGTTAAGAGACAGTTGGAATGACGAACGATGACTAAACTGCTTTTCCTGCTTGTGTGTCACACCCTGGGATCACAGCCCAGTATGGTATTCACAGTGATCACAGTGTCATGTTGAGACAGCGGGACATTAGTCACAACTGCCGCAAAAGAAGTGTGTGTGTGTGTGCGAGAGACTGTGTTTATGTATGTGAGTGTGTGTGTGTGTGTGTGAGATTGTGTAATTGTCCGAATGCAAATGTACAAGTGCGTGCAAGTGTATGTGTGTCCAAGTGTATGTGTGTGTGTGTGTACGTACAAGTGTGTGTGTGTGTGTACTCACAGGTTCTGGCTGGACGCATCTGCTGCATGGATACACAGGTAGGTCATGTTCTGTTTGGGATCAACAGAGATAAGCACAGAATGCAGAAACATGTGGATATGGACTTAAAACACGCATGTTACATTTGAGTACAGTTCTTCAACATTACATTCCCTGTCATACTCGGGTCATACATTCCCTGTCATACTCGGGTCATACATTCCCTGTCATACTCGGGTCATACATTCCCTGTCATACTCGGGTCATACATTCCCTGTCATACTCGGGTCATACATTCCCTGTCATACTCGGGTCATACATTCCCTGTCATACTCGGGTCATACATTCCCTGTCATACTCGGGTCATACATTCCCTGTCATACTCAGATCATACATTCCCTGTCCCTGAATGAAGCCTGGCCTGTCACACCCATAGCCTACTTTTCCTACTCCTAGGGGGAGTGTGTGTGTAATCACAAAGTTACCGGTTTGATTCCCGGTGGTGCAAAATGACGTTGTGTCCTTTGGTCAAGGCACTTCACCCTACTTGCCTTGAATGTCCCTGTACTTACTGTAAGTCGCTCTGGATAAGAGCGTCTGCTAAATGACTAAATGTAAATGTACTCCTTTTCAGGAAAAGTACATACTACAAAGTTCCTACTTGTGTAAAGATTTCCAGCTGGCGTGTGTTTAAAATACAATTTCTGTTCAACAATGGGACTTCACTACCACCTGGTGGCTGGATTACAGCATCAAAATATCTCACTACGCTCCAATACTACAAGAAGCCTAATGCCAGCCAAACTCACGACGAGTCAGCGAAAAAGTTTAGTTTTTTTAAGCATCCTTCATTTTCTCCGCTTCCTTCGCCTGTGTTGAATCAAGGTGGTTCAGGCGCCCACGGTTACCTTCTGGCACTCACCTCCACGACTGGCTTGGCATTGTTGTAGACGGACAGGATGTGGGTGATGCCATTCTGCGACAGGCTCTCTCTGTTCTCTGAGTCTGGGAGAAGGGGCGGGGGGAGAGAGGGGGCGGGGGGAGAGAGGGGGCGGGGGGAGAGAGGGGGCGGGGGAGAGAGGGGGCGGGGGAGAGAGGGGGAGAGAGGGAGAGGGGATGGGGGGAGAGAGGGGTTGGGGGGAGAGAGAGGGCGGGGGGAGAGAGGGGGCAGGGGGCGAAGGGAGAGAGGGGGAGAGAGGGCAGGGGGCAGGTAGAGAGAGGGGGAGAGAGGGGGAGAGAAGAGGCGGGGGGGGGGGGGGAGGGGGCGGAGGAGCAGAGGGAGAATACCATAAAATTCCTCTCTGTGAGATTTGCCACCGGCGGCAACAGAACAAGGGAAGAAACAGGAATGGAGAAAGAGGGAATGATGACGTTGGTGAATCCACTGGGATCTCCTCAGGTTGATGAAGCACATTTCTGGCCTGGCCTGACCTGACAGCATACTAGTCAGGCTAGGTTTAAAAGCAATGGACCCTGTCACACCTGAACTATTTCGGGCTCTGAGCCGTACCAGGAGCAAGCTCTGGGGCCGTCATCTGAGAGGCTAAAATTAGAGAGGAGCAGATGTCAGAACCACTCGGCTGAGTGGAACTACACAGTGAAGTAAACAGAACCTAGAAACGCCTGGTTTCAAATGAGATTCTTGTCTTGAAAGTTATAACTCTTTCCAAAATATCAATATTGTTCTACCATCACTCCCTGTATGTCAGTAAAATATTGTTTTTTTCTTTCTCCAGTGAACTAAGAGAAGGAGAAACAAACTATAAATAAAGAAAGTGAAACTTTGCATTTATTATGACAAACTCATCGCAAGACACATGCTCCACCTGCAGGTAGGCCTGATCGTACTGCACATGTCAACCAAACAAAATACATATTCTCCTCTGTGTCATCACATGGGCATCACTATGCTTAGATGTGCCTGTATGGAGGCCTGGCTGTACTGCAAAGACAGAACTAAAAACATTTACAAAACACAGACAGCGATTATTTCCAAACACCCCGGAAGCTCACTGGATGCTTGTGTACCAGTGTAGGCTGAGGCCTACTGCAGCGCCCTGGGTTTGAATCAGGGCTTTACCTTTGCTGCATGTATTTCCCTCTCTCTCCAGTGTTGCCCCTACCATTATATTAGGGGGGCACCCCCCGCCCCCCAACGGCCCCCCCCGCCCCCCCTGGAAGGTCAGGTTAATAAATAAAAAATATATATATATATATATACATAGCGCCCGATCACAAAATAAGTCATTTAAGGTTACCTTTCTTATAAAACAGGTCTAGGGTTAGGGTTGCTATAGACCTGGCCTTATGTTATTTATCTTATGTACACGACGGCATGTCATTTCTGTCTGTACATGAGACCCCCAAAGCTGTAAACCTAGAGGGAGCTCTGCTCTCCATGTCTCTCTATCCACCTGCCTTTCCTGTCATACTCAACTTGAAAAATATATATATTGAAAACAACAAAAAAGATGGTGTACTCACCTCGTATGTTCCCCAGGTAAAGCCCGTCAACCACCTGCGAAGACACACACATTTTTCTGTAGGGTCAGGAATCCATCACTGACAGCTTATCCACTCACTAACTGGATCATCATTTCTACGCCTACTTAAAAGCCCTGGAAGCAAGGAATTAAAGGTGACGGGAGATAATCGCATTAGTGCTCATTAAGGCCATATAAGGCCTGCAGTGGCCAGGATCGGAACTGAGGGATGACCCAACTCTGACGGCCACTGGAGAGCGCTGTCGCATGTCTCCTAATGTGTTTGCAGACGGACAGATGAGATGAAATTCAAATTAATTGCATTGTTTTTATTAATGTATTTGTTGTCCACCTTCGTCCTTCCAGGTCAACTAAGAACATTTTGCATAAGTGACGTGAAATATGGAGGTGCATATAATTAAGTTTATCACAGCGTCCTTTAGGCCTAGTACACAATCATGGCAATTTTTCTTTACATAACGGCGTGCCATTAAGTAGTTAATGGTCTGACGCCGAGTCTAGATGTATCCCCAACCGGGCTATCCATCATTACAGTTTATAACCCACCCCGACTATAAACTGAGTGAAAGGAACTTCAAAATGAAGGATAAACAAAAAACGTATGAGGACTATACGTGTTGACGCCGTATGGTCAGACCAAACGTCGCTATTTTAACATGTATGAGGAGACGTCAATAGCCTATAGTAGCCTAGTTGTCTTCCACATCTGTATACATTCGTTTGCTTTGTTTTATTCATTGTTTAACTGCATGCTCTTATGGTTCTTCCCCTTGGCACTTATTTGGTTTTTCACAATGTATATTTCATGTTTTGGCTGCTTGCAATGTTTGGGGCTATCTCGTTGTTATGATCAGTGACCTATGCTCTTTTGTAATGCTCTCTCTTGGAAGTCGCTTTGGATAAAAGCGTCTGCTAAATGCATAAATGTAAATGTAAATGTTTGCCCCACGCCCATCCTCTTTCGATCTACACAACACAAATGAGAAAGAGTTACATACCTTGTTCATTCCGTTGCCCATGGCTCTCGACGAACACAACGATTACACGTTTATGAATGTTACATGAAAGCTAATTCAGTTTTTCCTCTAGCCTACGTATCACGCACGTTTAAGAGTTCGGAAGGCACCAAATAATTGCCAAAGTATGTCACGGTCAAACGAATAATTCACGTCAGTTTATTCATAGTAGACTTCAGTGTTTTCGTCGCTGCTTGTGTGATCGTTACTCTACCTCCTGTAGTAATCCCCTTCCGGATTTTTTCCCCGAGTCCACTCAGAATTCGTGACATCATAACTGTAATAATGACCAACCCGTATTTTACACCTGTATTACACATCGATTTTGTTGGCAGCCTACCAAAATAAATCTGAATCACGGGACGTCTTCGTTCAATGTTATATTTAACCTCTGTCAATTAATTCACGAATGTGAATTGCACATAACCTCGCATTGTAAAACAATCTTAATCCCCCCGGATTAAGATCCATATCCGGAAGAACGGTGGGATGCGAGACAGAATACACGGAGGCAAATTGTAATGTTAAATTTCAATTTCAGCTCATCATCTGTAGGTGCCCCACCATAGACTATCAAGCCAAAACACAGTAGTAACACACCAGTCGGAACATAGGAACTTTATTTGTGTCTATAATACAGGATTACTTTTAAGAGGAAGTGGTCTTCCAAAAGCAAGACTGAGGAAATATGGTCAGTTGATAAATACATGAATTATTGATTCATTCGTTTTGAGTTTTGTGGTCATGTGGTCAGGTGGACGTCTACTTCTTCCACTGCTTGTTCTCATAGTCCCAGTGAGCCGAGAAACCCTCCACTGGGTTGATCCTCATGTCCAACATCCTTTGCAGTTCCTTCGCTTTGAACTCCTCATCGAAGGTGTATGGAACCGCTCCAAAGACTGGTGGAAGAAGAAGAAGGAAGGTGCCAAGAACAGGCTTAGCTGGCTAGCATTCAAGGTCATGAGGATGAGACCACTACGCAGAGTCATTGAGCAATGACAAGTCAATACTAAATTATATATTGTGGCACAGTATCTAGAATGTCAACAAGCTAAGACAGCTAGCTAAAGTTAGAGTTTAGCTAGCTAGAGTTACATTTAGTCATTTTAGCAGACGCTCTTATCCAGAGCGACTTACAGTAAGTACAGGGACATTCCCCCCAAGTAGGGTGGGAAGTAGGCAAGTAGGGTGAAGTGCCTTGCCCAAGGACACAACAGTCATTTGACACGGACGGGAATCGAACCAGCGACCTTCTGGTTACTAGCCCGACTCCCTCACCGCTCAGCCACCTGACTCCCCGAGAGTTAAATATTAAGGTTTGATTTGGGAAGGACATCTATGATGCCCAAGATTTTGAAGGAAGTAACTACTTTTTACCACTTTTATCCAGTAACAATCAACCTCTCAGATGCTACGAAAATACCCCACACACTTTCACATCTTGCTTTCATCTGGACTTACCGAATTTCCTCTGCCATAACACAACTAGGCCGGTGATACCAATGAAGAAGAGCATGCCAGCGATGACTGATTTCCACTCCTGTGTGCCCTGGTTCATCTCAGCAAAGCTCTGTTTGAAGCTGATACGGTACACTGTCGAAAACATCAGTTTTTATTAAAGGACATTCCACACCACACAAATGAGTCTAAAGTGTCCCAAAAAAACAGGATGCGTGCAGATGTTTGTAGGCACACTGAATACAGCAAATGTATCACATCACGTAATGACAGTTTGTACTCACATGCGATCTTCTCATCATTTGAGAGTGTGGCCCAAGATCCCTTCTCCTTCTCCTTCAAAGACTTCTGCTCTGGGTTGAGCTCCTGTACATACTGAATGTCTGGAAGAGGGTTCTCCCGTCTGTCAAAGTAGGCTGGCAGGGCATAGTCCTCCACCTTAGCCACCCCTGCAGGAAAACACATCTAGTTAGACATGAACACACGTCTCCCGACATTTCATTTGTATTTGCAAGTCGCAGCAAGACATTTCGAGTTGACGTTCTGACGACAGTAAATATTTACCATGTCCCCCGCGTAGACACACGGATGTTGATATGGCACGTTTGCCAACAAGTCGAAGGGCTCTGGCCGCCAACATTCTGGTAGAAAAGAGCATTTAGGAAACATTGTTAGCTGGATTGCTTGCTTATATACTAAATTGACACATTTTTCTGCTATATCAAATAATCATGAAATATCGCACCTGCAGTTATGAAGTAATCTTGCACTACCTACAGCAATCTAGCTGTCTAGCCGCATACAACACCACCAACCACGATTCAAATAATGGGTCTGAAGAATTAACATTGAGCCTTCGGAATTAATAAAGGGAATTTAAACTGCCAATATCGAGCAGAGCTGGGTTGCATATTCTCTTGCTAGCTAGTCCTGCATTAGATTAGCCCGTTAGCTAGCTAGCACACAAGGTCATGCCAGGACAACTACATAAGTCACCCACACATTACGTTTTTCCGTCTTAGCGTTGTTGATCTTGGTTCAAAAATTATTAACACAGTACCAAATTATGTTGTGGCATAGTTATGCTAACAAGCTTTCCAACCAGCCACGATTGCACTTACAAGGTAGCTAGCTAATGCTTAAAGCTAACCTAACCCGGGCTAGCCAGCTAGGCTAGCTAAATCGCCGCTGTACTGCTGTCAGCTTTCCGTATCACGATCTCAATGTCACATCTCTTTACTTGGCTCAATCAGAAAAAAATACATATTTTCTACCTCTATCTGCATTGCTCACTTCTTTCCTAATAATGTATATCGTTTTTGTAAATATAAAACGTCGATGTAAAATCAGTTCTAGACATTTTTCGCCGGCCGCCACTTACTTGTCCTCCTTCAGCCGACGCTCAGGAAATCATAAAGGAAGTGTGAGCAAACGGAAATACGTAAGCGCAGATAGCCAAATGGAAGGTCAACCGGTCACGTCTCTAAAACGTGTAAATGTGAACTCTATCTTAACAATAATCCTTTTACAAGTTTTTAATTTCCATTGTTGAACAATGGTTATATTACAAAGCATTTAAAGTACCCATCTAAGTTTAATAAAAACGATCTTTACGACACCGGCCTGTGTAGAAACAAATGGGCTGACGCCGCCATTTTGGTGCAAACAACGACCACTTTCATCGCTCCTAAAGAACCAAAATGATGTCAGTTGCAGACTTCATTGCGCCATTTTTGTGTGCTTTACGTTACCGGCGCAAATCATCATCAGCAGAAGGGACAACTAGCTTGGCAGCGTGAATTACGAGGACCACTAACTATAACAAGACAGAGTTAACCTGCAACCTACACTGCCCTAAAAGTGAGCTTAATGTAGCTGGACAGAGCTCTGAGTCAAATAGAATAAGCTGCACGCTGTTGCTGTCGATAGTGAACGGGCATGATACCAATTAGCTAACAGAGAAAATCCCTAGACCACCGGTCCTTTGCTAGCTAGATAGTACAGATAGCCAACAAGCTAAAGGGTCTCAGCTAATACGACCATAAGCATGCCTATTAAATTGACAACCCAGGCATACTGCAAGATGCTTCTGCATGCGGCTAAGTATCCCCAGTGTGCTGTGAATGGTTTGCTGGTGGCCGAGAAACAAAAGGATAAAAAGAAGGAAGACCACTCTGTTTCAATCCTCTGCGTGGACTGTGTACCTCTTTTCCATGTCACACTAGCTTTGGCACCTATGTTGGAGGTCGCCCTTACACTGGTAAGTGGGCATCTAGATCATTCTCAGTATAAATACTAAACTTTTTTTTTTCTTCCTGACACCAATTGATTTTTGATTGCTTTTATCGGGTACTTATGTGTTTAACTTGGTGGTTGCTGCCACTTACTGTATTTTCAATTACTACCTGTGGGTCTGTGTGTGGGACTCAGATTGACACTTGGTGCAAGGAGAACAGATATGTCATTGCTGGATATTACCAAGCCAACGAACGTACAAAAGATTTCAGGTAACATGGTTTTGATACTATATTCTATATTAGTATCAAAGTATAAGTAATGTCGATCATAGTCACATACGTTTTCTCTTTCTGTCTCTTACAGACCCAATCAGGTCGCAGAAAAAGTTGCTGCCAGGATCTCTGAGAATTTCAGTGAAGCAGCAATTGTAATGGTAAATCTCCTGCCTGTTTTCAAGCTATGAAAATAAGACACTTGGTTATATTTCTCACCTCACATTCATTAATAACTCCAACTCGTGTGATGTGTGCGTTTCTTAGGTGGATAACAGCAGGCTAACTATGAGCTGCTTTGAACCCATTGTATCCATCTATGACCATCACGAAAACAAGTGGAAAAGCAGGGAGGTAAATGAGTAAGTATCCCAGGCAACTAGCCTCTGCACATCCCATAATATGCACGGCTGGCTCTACAGGGTTAATAAGCACCAGAGACTAGTAGAACCCTGACATTGTAGCTTTAAAACGGTGAACGAACGCTGATTACTGAGGACGCGTTCCCAGGGTTTTGAAACGTGGTTTTGTGTTCTAGGGAATGTTTCGAGGATTGGACTGAGGCCCAGAAGATCACGTCCTCTCTTTTGGATGGAAGGTCCTACGAGAGCCTTGTTGACTTTGACAATCACCTGGACGACCTCAGGAACGACTGGACCAACCCAGAGATCAACAAGTCTGTGCTGCACCTGTGCTAAGAGCCCTGTCATCCTCCACCCTGTTCTAAGAACCCTCTCATCCTGCACCTATACTAAGAACCCTCTCATCCTGCAACTGTGCTAAGAGTCCTCTCATCCTGCACCTATACTAAGAACCCTCTCATCCTGCAACTGTGCTAAGAACCCTCTCATCCTTCAACTGTGCTAAGAGCCCTCTCATCCTGCACCTGTGCTAAGAACCCTCTCATCCTGCACCTGTGCTAAGAGCCCTCTCATCCTTCAACTGTGCTAAGAGCCCTCTCATCCTGCACCTGTGCTAAGAGTCCTCTCATCCTGCACCTATACTAAGAACCCTCTCATCCTGCACCTGTGCTAAGAGCCCTCTCATCCTGCACCTGTGCTAAGAACCCTCTCATCCTTCAACTGTGCTAAGAGCCCTCTCATCCTGCACCTGTGCTAAGAGCCCTCTCATCCTTCAACTGTGCTAAGAACCCTCTCATCCTGCACCTGTGCTAAGAGCCCTGTCATCCTGCACCTGTGCTAAGAGCCCTCTCATCCTGCACCTGTGCTAAGAACCCTCTCATCCTTCAACTGTGCTAAGAGCCCTCTCATCCTGCACCTGTGCTAAGAGCCCTCTCATCCTTCAACTGTGCTAAGAACCCTCTCATCCTTCAACTGTGCTAAGAGCCCTGTCATCCTGCACCTGTGCTAAGAGCCCTCTCATCCTGCACCTGTGCTAAGAACCCTCTCATCCTTCAACTGTGCTAAGAGTCCTCTCATCCTGCACCTATACTAAGAACCCTCTCATCCTGCAACTGTGCTAAGAACCCTCTCATCCTTCAACTGTGCTAAGAGCCCTGTCATCCTGCACCTGTGCTAAGAGCCCTGTCATCCTGCACCTGTGCTAAGAGCCCTCTCATCCTGCACCTGTGCTAAGAACCCTCTCATCCTTCAACTGTGCTAAGAGCCCTCTCATCCTGCACCTGTGCTAAGAGCCCTCTCATCCTGCACCTATGCTAAGAACCCTCTCATCCTGCACCTATGCTAAGAACCCTCTCATCCTTCAACTGTGCTAAGAGCCCTCTCATCCTTCAACTGTGCTAAGAGCCCTGTCATCCTGCACCTGTGCTAAGAACCCTCTCATCCTGCACCTGTGCTAAGAACCCTCTCATCCTGCACCTATGCTAAGAACCCTCTCATCCTTCAACTGTGCTAAGAGCCCTGTCATCCTTCAACTGTGCTAAGAGCCCTCTCATCCTTCAACTGTGCTAAGAGCCCTCTCATCCTTCAACTGTGCTAAGAACCCTCTCATCCTTCAACTGTGCTAAGAGCCCTCTCATCCTTCAACTGTGCTAAGAGCCCTCTCATCCTCCACCCTCTGCCGCCCCCTCCCCGAAGTCACAACACTTAAGCACGGATGTTGCTGTCTATGCAGCATGTGTAGTGTTACAACCACTGTAGCACAGGAATGCAAAGTTCAGAATGCTTTGTTCCGTGGTAGGAGGTTGAAGTGTGCTTGTAGGGACACTGACCATAAGACTACATCTAAGGGCCAGAAGGATACAGGCACCTTCAGCTTCTTCATAACTTTAATACGGAGAATTTAGGTGATAAACACCTTGTTTCCTGGAATGCAACTGCTTTTTAATTGTAGTTTTTGCTTATTTTTTTGCTTATTTTTTTGCTTTCTTTCTCTGCAACTGTTTGTGTTTTGCTTGTAGTTGATGTAGGTGTGAGATTTTTCATTGTAGAGAAACTTGTATTTGATTTTCAATTAAATACAAAAGATTTTTTTTAACAATCACTAGCCTTACAGAGATGATAGTCATCCATAAATTATTCTTCAGAGATCAGACCTATTTATATAATGACCTACTGTATTATATGAAATTGCATTATATTCTTTATTTCGTAAATTAAGTCTTAATGATAATATTTTAATCTAAAAAGTTTTCCTTTTAATTAGATTGATTTAGTATTTATTTGTTAGATTAGGTCATTCTTAATTGCAAAATTAATCTTGCCATATGATGGGTAATAAACAAATAAGGTTTGGATTAAAGCATATCCTCGGTCAAAATATTATTTAGAATCAAGTTTGTTTTTGAGATTAGACAAAACTAAAAGAGCTAGATAAAATAACTGATGTCTTGATATGAAATGTTTTGTACACAATTGTATGAACTGAATGTACAAATACAAAATAACTTTTGAGTAAAAGACCACCTGTGTTTTGGCTTGTTATTGGCTTATGATACAACTCATATCCCTTATATGATCTTGTTTTAAAATGATAAATATCAACAGATTCAACAAAACACGTACATTTCCAATGTCAGTTGTCAACCCAAAGAATGAGACTTACGAATATACATAATTTTCAACGAAAATTAAAAAGGCTGAAAAAGGCTTCATATTAATATCCCTTTTGTACGTCTATTTCTTCCTTTGCCAGAATCTTGAATGTAATCATGTCTCCCCCCCCCTCTTGCATTAATGTCTAATGCATTGTGTTAAAGACACTGAGGCGATTGATTATAAATATTTTGCTAATCAGAATCAAGTAAAACACTCACACTATTAAACGTGACTTTACCACTAAAACATCTATGAAAGAAATTGAAAAATATTCAGCCAAAAAACATTCACTTTTTAGAGCCGAGATGTACTTTTCACTTCACATTCTTTTAGACCTTTATTTTGAAATATTTTGAGGAAGTCAACCGGACATAGATGCCTACAGCGCGGGAACTTTATACGACTGTAAAACCACTGTCCGAACAGCATTGCAATGGACCCTTCTGAGGTTGAATTCCTTGCCGAGAGGGAAATCGTGAAAATAATCCCGAATTTCAGCCTTGACAAAATATATTTGATCGGGGTGAGTGTTCTAATTCAAGGCAATGTTGTCAAGTGCGTCACTAGAGCTACGGCTTCGTTATTACTACTATACAGTAACGTGATTGGTAGGCTATCCTAAATTTGAAAGCTAATATACTGGTTATGATAGATTATATGCCCTTACTAGGCTAGGTCTATGTATCCTACATGATATGGATGTCTATTAAAACACGTTTCAGGGTGACCTCGGTCCGTTTAACCCCGGGCTGCCCGTCGATGTGCCTCTGTGGCTTGCCCTCAATCTAAAGCAGCGACAGAAGTGCAGGATTGTCCCTCCCGAGTGGATGGATGTGGGTAGGTAGCAGAGTGGATGGATGTGGGTATAGGCAGAAACCTCCTGTATGGAAACAGCTCCTACTATTAGCGAGGGCGTCCAAGTGAACGCCAAAATATAAAACTTAAAACGTAAATATTCTCTACTCTAGGCATACACATTTATGCTTATCGCTTTATGAAGCTACTCATATAGTTTAAAACAAATATATTGTGATAAATGTAACGTCACTGAACCGAATGTAAACTAAACGTCAAACATCACTAAATTAGTTCCAAGGAGGACCACTCCCCGTAACTGGTATTTTCAGAGCTGTGACGCTGTGTTTTTTCGTGTTCACTGTGTGCAGACAAACTGGAGGAGATTAGAGAACTTGAAAGGAAGGAAGATGCTTTCACCCCGGTCCCTAGCCCGTACTACATGGAGCTGACCAAGCTACTGCTCAACCAGTGAGTGTGGAACCTTTAGACACAACACCCTCTTCCTTGGCCCTTCAGTACCAGTACCACAACCTTTCATTTCCTAATAACAATAACAATGGTTTCATTTAGCAAACACTTTTATCCAAAGTCAAATTAACCCAAAAACTCAAACCTAAGACATCTTGATCTGCACTCAAATGCTCTAACCACTGAGCTAAATCCTCCTTCGTGTGCTCCAGCCTTCGTTACGCTGGTCCTGTGGACGCGGGGAGGATGCTCCCGTGAATGAGGGGCTGTTTGTCTGTTTGTTTACTCCCTAACCCTCTTGTCTGTCTGCAGCGCGTCTGACAACATCGCTAAAGCCGACGATATCCGGACTCTGGTGAAGGACATCTGGGACACACGCATCGCCAAGCTCCGCCTCTCCGCAGACAGCTTCATCCGCCAGCAGGAGGCTCACGCCAAGGTACCTCCCCGCTCCTGCACTCTGTACTTTGCTGCTAGTTTTTTACATTTCACCACCACACACACAGCCACACACACCACCACACACACCACCACACACACACTTTAATCCGACACCAATGGAGAACCAGTTAGAGCCAAGAACAGAAAGTGCCAGTTGTACTCACCAGGCAGCATATTTGTGCCGTGTTCATCTCTGTGTCTGACGTGTGTGTTGGTATGCATTCATCATCTTGCCTGGCCTCTCCCCTCCCTCTCCTCCTCCTCTCCTCCTCCCTCTCCTCCTCTCCCTCTCCTCCCTCTCCTCCTCCTCTCCCTCTCCTCCTCTCCCTCCTCCTCCTCCTCTCCCTCCTCCTTCCCCCTCTCCTCCTCTCCCTCTCCTCCTCTCCCTCTCCTCCTCCCTCTCCTCCTCCTCTCCTCTCCTCCAGCTGGACAGCCTGACTCTGATGGAGATCAACACCACGCGCTCTTTCTGCTTGAGTCTCTCAACTGCATGTACAAGCTGCGCTCCAACCTGCAGCCACACTCCAGCAGGGGCAAGGCCCAGGACTACTGACCACACTGTGGTCAAAGCCCCAGAAAACAGGGGCCAGGCCCAGGACTACTGACCACACTGGTCAAAGCCCCAGAAAACAGATTAGTGGAGATACTGGTCATTTGGAGAACTGACCCGATTGTGTGTGTGGGGGGGACAACTGCATTACTGACCAGACTGTGGTCAAAATCCTTGAATACGTACCAGATTGTGGTCAGAATTCTAGAATATAGACCAGCTTGTGGTCAGAATTCTAGAATATGGAACAGATTGTGGTCAGAGTTCTAGAATATGGACCAGACTGTGGTCAGAATCTAGAATATGGACCAGATTGTATTTAAACCTCTCACAACCTCTTCACTTATGGTAGAAACCTTTGTTACCATGACAGTTTTTATTGATTCCATAATATGAATCATCAACACCTGGAACATAGGTTAGGACCCATCTTCATGTTTTTGATTTTCTAATAAAGTTTTCTAATAAAAACGTGTGTTTAAAAAAAAAAAAACGAATTTCACTCCATCTTTGCTCAATCGAATACAATATTCATTAAAATAGAGCCTTCATACTCATCCAATTTTTGGACACTCCCATTTCTATTGTCATGGAAACCACAGTCCCCCATGTAGCTTATGGTTGTCGTGTGGATACAAGGTAGAATTGTATTGTACAATACAAACATGTATTGAGAAAGAGAAGTACAGGGGAAGTACGGGCGGGCACGCTGCGATATAGTAATGCAGGCTTTGTGAGTTATGAAACAATACTGTCAAATGTATGGGGAAATAGAAAATAGTTCTTGCTTCCCGTTCAAGTCTATAAAGCCAAGACACAATGGCTTATAATGCCAGCTCAATAGAAGAGGAGTGTTATAGGCCTACTGAAAGTTTTGACAGTAGCATGCGACTGATGATGCGGTGCGGCTTATTCCTCTAATGTTATGTTGTAGAAAAACATCACACTGTTGTAATTATGAAGATGGGTAATGATTATGGATTATATGATTGAAAATGAACCTCTTAATCACTTTTTTAACTTTATATGCTATATTACTGAAAACCAGATGCAAAGCTGTTGACTGATTAGTATTGCCACTAATATGTAGAAGATATTAATATCTTATTAGGGACACAACGTAATTTGCACGGCCGGGAATCAAACCAGCAACCTTCTGATTAATAGCCTGATTCCCTAACCGCTCAGCCATCTGACCCTTAGATATCATGGACTACAAGGCCCAGATATCATGGGACAGATTTACGACCCTACGCTCAGCAACCCAGTGCAGCTGGTCTTCAACGCCAGAGCAAGCCTAAAAAATAGGAGAGTTTTCTATGTAACTGTAATCTGAAGCCCCTAGGGTAAGAGACCAATAGTGTGAGAAATGCATAATGCATCTGTGACAAACAGTATTGTACCAATAGCAAAATTACAGAACTGATAAGGTTTTGATATATAAGAGGAATGTCCCGAGAAAAATTCCAGTCTGCTCCTGGGAACACACTCACTTGTTTAGATTGAGTTCCAGTGCGTCTGTTTGGACTTAGGATCTAGCCCTTCACGACACTTAGAACCATTCTTCAATTTTGAGACTTAAAATTATTCTTCACTTCAAGACTTACTATATTTCACAATACAAGGGAACTTACAAGTATTTACATAATTTCAAACGTTGAGAAATAGTTTTTAAAAAACGTAGTAGCCTACACATTCTTCCACTTCAGTTATACAAGGCTTTATAGAAATGCGCGGAAGGCAAGAATACGACTTTTAGGAACTTAATCGCCCATTCACAGTCACACAACAGGAACATAAGACAAAAACAGATACAGTTCTCTTCGCGTACGGGGAGTGGCCTTCACGATCTCCTATTTGGTTTTTGCGCATACTTTTCCTCTTCCAGCAGTCTATAGCGAACAATTCTGTGGAGCGCCCAAAACCGCGACAATAACATATTCACACCACCCAGCACACACAGGTAACTTGAGATGGCTTTCTCTCTTTCATTCTTTAGGTGTTAACCGTAAGATATTCATTGCCTGGATCATTACTGTCAAATGAATAACTATACTAGGCTATTGTATTGTGTATGATACACCATTTTGATATAGTTGAAAGCAATAGGCTATGTTGTTGTTGGTGGTGGTTATACTAAAGGGTACATCAAAGAAAGAAAATGTAATCATACAGAGAAAATATGTTATTTGAAACAATAAGTAGTTATAATGATTCCCGCCCCACACACACACACACACTGGCAGCAATAAGCAGCCCCATAATACTTACATTTCGCAAGTCTGTACTTCATTATGAGTCATCCACCGTTGTCTGCATGTTTTCTTCATTACCTTTAAGATGAAGACTCTTTAAACTGAGAGGCAAAAACAAGGGTGTGAACAGATGCAGAATAGATTAGGCATGTACGTGTACTTATTCACAGTCTGTTTCATATCTTTGGTTTAACCTCACAGAAATATTTCATAAAGATCCGATGGATCAACAAAAATCCATAAGTCAACCAAAACGTAGGGAGACAGAAGGTGACAAAGAGGAGGATGAGGATGATGATGTTCGCCAACTGGCGGAATCCCTGAAGTCTGTCGAAATTTCCTCAAACAAGTCAGATGATGGGAAACCCCCCGCAAGTGGCACCTCCCAAGACCCGTCAGGGTGAGAGAACTATTGAGAATCTTTCATAAACGTTATACAGTCCACAATCATAACCAGGCGGTTGTTTGGTTTGTGGAAAGGTCCCAACAGGAAGCGCTGAACATGCTTCTGATCTTTTTCAATCCTTCAGGGGAAGAGAGAAAGGGAAATTACCTTCCAACCAGTCAAGCCAGCCCTCCACATCAGAACAGCCAGATCCTTCTGGGGCAGAGGGGGGAGATGACCAGCAGGACAGACAGGTAAACAACGCAGCCACAGTACAAGTTTACTGGATTCAGCTAGAAACAAACAGATAAAGAGCTAACCTCACTTCACTTACTACCCTCTGACCCACAACAACAACTTCTTTGTCTCCCCATGAAAGAACCCGAAGATCAAATTTCTGATCCAAGTTCCGATGTGGGTCCCAGTTCCAGACGAACAACACAGAGAGGAAAACATGATGTCACTGTGTCAGAAACTACTGGATCTGCTGCAGGAGACAGGTTTTAATGAAGAAGACCAGGGTCATCTGGGAAATGTGGCCATCATTATTGGTCTCAATGGTGAAGATGACCCAAAACGCAGAGATATTCTGGAACAACTCCAACAAATAAACGAGGAAACTGATTTGAAGTTTAAAAAAGTTAGCTTTACTTGGGGACCCGGGGGTGACATCCCTTACGAAAGAGACGCTGTACCATATAGCCAAATCCGAGAACATCTAAAAAATTGCATAGAAACTAAACGGCTCGTTCGAGAGTTAAGAGGGAAAGATCAGGAGTGCCATGTCTATTTCAGTTTTGTTGATGCTGATACTTTAAGTTTTAACCAAGTGTACAGCTCCTATCTACAGATAGTTGACACTCACGTAAAAACGTATAAAATCCCACCCACAGTCATGTCAACAGGATATGAGTTTCTAGAAGAAGAATTCCAGCTTGCCAGCCAGAGAGACAGAGAGATGCGAATACTGACAGCCGATTGTTTTCCGTTGGGCACGTACTATCCAGAGCCCAACTTCTGTGTTTTGCTACCAAAGGCAGAGGACACACTACCAGAGAGCTTCATAAATACACTTAGTAAAGCTGAAAACATGGAGTCACCCACATTGATAAGACAGGTAAAAAAGCGGTCAAACATACCATTTACAGCTATCTTTCCTAGAGGCCAGCCCATAATAATCGCTGTTCCACCAGGAAGTAAATTAAAAAAAGGCAAGGTGACCACTCAGTGCCATCACAACCCTTTCATTTGGGCCACAAGTGCATACACACACGGTGAACTGAAGTTGAGCCTGCCAGGGGACACAGATACTTTTATAATATTAGGAAATATTTGATGGGATTGATTACTTGTGACGATGAGGAATTTGAGATACGGTGTGGTGACAGAGTTTTCCTTCACCGGTCCAGGAGCTGAACAGTTAAAGGCAGCTGCGCGAGCATGCAGAGAATACAGACACACGCTGGAAACTGGGACGAAGAAAAGGGAACTAACACAACCGCCAGAAGAGTAGAACAGTTCAGTCTTTATTTGACTTGATGTGTTTCCTTCACCGTAGATCAAAAACAAAGGTAGATTATTGTAGATAAGGCAGGTCAAGAGGTAGGAAAGGATTGACAGGATTCCTAGACCTAAGAAGAGACTAGACACAAGAGATGTATGTGCTTCTGACATTGAGATTATTGATGCTGTCAAAAATTTAACTCCAGAAGGAGAAAATATGCAATTTGGAGTCTATGTGTGTACTGTTATTTTATAACTGTTATTTTATTTTACTTCATTTTACTCAGTTGAGAACAGTTACCTGATTATTGTTGTTGCATTGTGATGAGATGCGCTGAGACGTCATTTCTTCACTCTGCCTCGTGAAACAAACATGTTCCTTGACCAACCACCAAAATACTGTTAAACTGTGTACTTCTGATCCTTGATTATCTGCTATACTTTCTAAGTGCACTACTTTTATGTTGCTGTGGATGAAAGGGTCTGTTTAAGGCGCCCAGGTATGAAGAGGAGGTTAGGAGGGGCAGGAGAGATGGGGGGGGGGGTGGGGGGGGGGGAATCACTTCAGGAGGGGACAAAGGCTCAAGACGCACTTGTTCCGGGAGTACAACGGCACTTAGGAATGATTGGCTGGACCTGATGTTAGTTTCCTCCAGGATCACAATGACTCTTATTGAGAGACTTGTTGCTCTTGTTGGTTTGTTGTAACTGTCTTAAAATTATTGTACTCGCTGTGAAATATATTATTGTTGCTTGTTTTTCTACAGATATACTCTTGCACTTTTTGAGGTTCTTGCTGTTTAATTGTAACTTGTCTAACTCTTATTGTTCTTATGGTTCTTCCCTTTGGGACTTATTTGGTTTCACAATGTATGCTTCATGTTTGGGGCTATCTCATTGTTATGATCAGTGACCTATGCACTTTTGTAAAACTCTCTTGGAAGTCACTTTGGATAAAAGCGTCTGCTAAATGCATAAATGTAATGTAATGTAAATGAAGGGACAGGAGAGAGGGGAGGGAGTGGAGGCAGGAGAGAGGGGGAGGGAGTGGAGGCAGGAGAGAGGGGGAGGGAGTGGAGGCAGGAGAGAGGGGGAGGGAGTGGAGGCAGGAGAGAGGGGGAGGGAGTGGAGGCAGGAGAGAGGGGGAGGGAGTGGAGGCAGGAGAGAGGGGGAGGGAGTGGAGGCAGGAGAGAGGGGGAGGGAGTTTTGGTTTTGGTTTTCATTCTGGTAACATTCATGTATTACACAATCATTATAGGCAGTAGAGGAGTTGTGCATGTAACTGATATTCTCTCATCACTGCTGTTATATCAACCTCTCTGGGTTCTTCTAAATAAACTGGTAAAAAGAAGTTGTCATGCTTTGTTACTTTACGATGAACTTAAAAACACTGTAGTACATTTTTGAAATATTTTATTTTCTTTTTTGTCTGAAATTACAGCAATATATTCATAAATACCTAATTACTACATTCAACAAAGAATATATTACATTACAATGAATTCAAACAAGTACAATTTTAAAAACAGGATTTCACAGCATCTAGACATCCTCCATTGAGTACGGTTGCTATTGCGTGTGCGTGAGTTGGTGATATAAGGTAGGCAGGCCGGGGGAGGGGCTTATCTCCCTCCTGCTAGCTCATTGGCTGCTAACCTCGGCGGTAGCACTTCCTGTACCTGACAGACAGGCTGGGCTCTGGGCTCTGCTCGCCTCTGTGAACAAGGTTGGCTTCCCCTCCCGTCCCCCCCAGCCCCGACACACACCCAGCAGCTCGGCGGTTAGAGCAATTGACCTTAAAATCGAGATGTTGCAGGTTCAAAATCCCCACTTGGGTGTAGCTTTGGATTAAAGCGTCTGCTGAGTGAACACATTGTGACATCACTGCAGTGACATCACTGCAGTGACATCACTGCTCTCTGCACCTGCAGGTGTCCAGGGTCTGGAGATGAGGGGAGAGTTCGCAGGCTTCGTAGACAGTGTTTCTTACATGACATGGAATCAAACTTGGCAAAAGAAAAGTGCTCATTGACTTTGGATGTGAGCGCCCTCCGGTGGAGAAAAATGGTAACGAACTTCCGCGTGATTGATTTGACACGAAAATAAACGGTGAATAAAAAAAACGAACGAAAAAATTACAAATTAAACTTTTTTATCAAAGGTTGGCCACCTATGTCACACAGTCGGAAAGGTTAAAATGAACTGAATAATATGGGATTTATTCAGCAGAGGGGATCATTTTGGCACTACTTTATGGCGACCGGTGAGGGCATTACCACACCCAGGACATACAGCAGTTACGCCTTTTGGGCGAGTAACTAACTGTGACATCGTTGCCAACATCCCTTTACAGTTGTCATGACTTCAAGACATGACTGACCAATCATGGCAAAGGCCTAACAATGCTGGAGGGTCCCGTTGTCGTGGTTACAGACTCCAGAAGTTGAGGGAGGAAGGTTTGGTCGTCAGCTCTCTAGACTAGGGGCTCCACACTCGCTTTCTGGAGCGGCGCTGCTGTCATGCAGCCATGACCAGCACCAGTCACATGACCAGCACCAGTCACATGACCAGCACCAGTCACATGACCAGCACAGCACCAGTCACATGACCAGCACCAGTCACATGACTAGCACCAGTCACATGACCAGCACCAGTCACATGACCAGCTCAGCACCAGTCACATGACCAGCACAGCACCAGTCACATGACCAGCACCAGTCACATGACCAGCACCAGTCACATGACCAGCACAAGTCACATGACCAGTCACATGACCAGCACCAGTCACATGACCAGCACCAGTCACATGACCAGCACAGCACCAGTCACATGGGGGGGAGCAGAGAGCAGGGTGGTGGAGGCAGGGGGAGCAGGTCATCCAGAAGGATGAGCCTGGCTAGGCTTGGGGGAGGGGGTGGGCTGGGTCACCAACCATGCTCCAGCTGTACAGAGGGCCAGAGCAGAGCAGAGCAGGGGAGAGGAGCAGAGAGGAGCGGAGAGGAGCGGAGAGGAGCGGAGAGGAGCGGAGAGGAGAGAGGGGTGGAGCTCTTTCTCTCTCACCTCACAGTATGGCTGCCTCGGCCCAGAGCAGAGCAAACACTAAAAGCAAGGCCTTTCCTTTCCCGCCCGAAAAGCATCAACATATATATATGTATATATATATATATAAAAATGGCGGCCTTTTTTTTTTCTTTCTTTCTTTCAAAAGAACAATGATTAAAGTAATAAAAACATACAAAATTCTGTTTTAGTCTTCATATTATTTACAATACAAGGCTGAAGCACCTTATTAAATTCTTATTCTCAAATTTTCTATTTCGAAATAAATCATTTTCCTTTATTCTTTCCAAAATGTGCATTTTGTAAGGTCTTCCCTAATTTCGAACTGTTCTTGGTTGTTACACAGTACCAGCAAGTCACTCTTCTTCGTTAAGTGCATTTCCAGGTGAGAAGCTCATTGGCCTCCTAGAAGGGGACAGTGTGGCCTGTTCAGGCCCCATTGGCCAGAAGGGGGGCAGCTGATTGGTAGTGGATGACGCCCTGTCCCTAAGCCACACCCTTGAGCTGCAGTCTCATTTGCGGGATTGTCTGTGTGGGTGTGGCTGTGAGGGCCTGGGTGGGGCAGAGAGGGGAGGGGGGAGGGGCAGCCGGATAGCAATGAGAGAATGACGATGATCAAAGAAGGGCAGTGTGTGTGTGTGTGTTGGGGGGTGGGGGCGTATGTGTGTGTGTGTGTGGGGGGGGTGTATGTGCGTGCCGTCTTTGAGCTTTGTCCAGAATGATCTCTTGCTCATTGCTTCCTCTGAACCCAGACGTTGGCAGGGTCAGCAGGGGCCGCTGGCTAGTAGCCACGCCCCTCAATGCCCCAGGTCCCGATCAGTCCTCCAGCCCTCCCTCCATCCCTCCCTCCATCCCTCCCTCCCTCCCTCCCTCCATCCGTCCCTCCATCCGTCCCTCCATCCTCCCTTCTGTGAAGCAGTCTTGGGCTGGGCCATGAAGATACGTTCTGTGTGTCTGTTCAGGCCAGTGAGCTGGCTGGGAGAGCGAAGTGGGGGAGGGCAGGCGTGTGGGGGGGAGTCACCTAGGGGGGTCACCTGGGGGGGTCACCTGGGGGGGTCACCTGGGGGGGTAGCCCTTGTAGTGGCCCCCCCTGGGCCAGTGTGTCTGCGGCAGCGTCAGACACTTCCTGAAGTGCTCCAGCTCCGCCTGCAGCTTCTCCCTCTCCACCGCCAGCTTCTGTCTCTGGGACATCAGCTCCTGGGGGGGGGGAGAGGGGGGAGAGGGTGAAGGGGGAGGGAGGAGGGAGAGAGGGGAGGAGAGAAAGAAAGGGAGAGGGAGGTGGGAGAGAGAGAGAAAGAGAGAGAATACATTATTAAAAGCTACATTAAAAAAATGGTTCCTCTGGGCCAGTTGGACATGGGACATCGTATGTGTATTCTGCAACAGACAGACAGAGAGACAGTCAGACAGACAGGCAGGCAAAGAGACAGACAGACAGATAGAGAGACAGACAGTCAGACAGACAGATAGAGAGACAGTCAGATAGAGAGACAGTCAGATAGAGAGACAGTCAGATAGAGAGACAGTCAGATAGAGAGACAGTCAGACAAACAGGCAGAGAGACAGGCAGACAGACAGACAAACAGGCAGACAAACAGGCAGACAGGCCAGACTGTAGACGTGTCTTACCCCCATGGTGTGAGACAGCTGCTTGCAGTCAGGCTGAGGTTGTAGTGCTGAGCCTCCAGCCTCCGACACTGACTCTGCAACACCTGCCTCTAGCTCACAAACCTGATCTGGAGAGGAGAGAGGGAGGGAGGGAGGAGGGAGGGAGGGGAGGGAGGGAGGGGAGAGGGAGGGAGGGAAGGGGAGGGTAGGGAGGCGAGGAGAGAGGTGAGGGAGAGTGGTGTGTGATGGATGTGTAAACCCGGTCATATAACAAAATATTGCTCTGAGCCTGTCCTCTTGGACTGACAGAACACAAGACAGACTATCAAAAACAGCCCCCTGGTGGTCCACATGGACATGCTATAACGCCTCATTCTGGAAGGAGAACTTTCCTACTGGGTAGATTCCAACACAAGCCAGTTATAAAACAGGCCAGAGATAACAAGCCTCTCCCCTTCCCCTCCCTACACCTCCCTCCCTCCCCTCTCATCCCTGCCCTCGCCTCCGCTCTCCTCCCTCCCTCTCTCCCTCCATCTCTCCCTCCCTCTCCCTCTCCCTCTCCCCTCCCCCTCCCTCCCCCTCCCCCTTCTCCCTCTCCCTCTCCCTCGCCCTCTCCCTCTCCTCTCCTCTCCCCCTCCCCCTCTCTCCCTCTCTCCCTCTCTCTCTCTCCTACCCTCTCTCTCTCTCTCTCTCAGTCCCGCTACTCTCTCATCTCTCTCCCTCTCTGCCCTCTCTCCCTCCCCTCTCTCTCTCTCTCTCTGCTTACCTCTATGTATTCCTGATAAGCTTCGAATATGGCTTCGATCCCCTGCCATCCTGGGAGCTGCTGCCTCCTCCTCCTCTTCCTCCTCCTCCTCCTCCTCCGAGTCGTCAGGGGCAGACAGCTCCTCCTGTTGGCCGGGGCCGTCCCGGTGGAGCGGCAGGGGAAAGTGCTGTCCGTTGGCGTTGCCGTGGGGGTGGGTGTTGCCGTGGGGATGGGCGTGGGGGTGGTGAGCGTGGGTGTGCGCCTGCGCGTGAGAGTGCACGTGAGCGTGCACGTGGGAGTGCACGTGCGGCCGGCCGCTCTGCAGCTCTGGAATGTTGTAGTGCACGGACGAGGAATCCTGCAGGTGGGAGGGCTCTGAGGTCACCGTGGAGCCACCTGGGGGGGGGGGGGGGAGGGGAGGGAGGAGGGGGGGGGGGGGGGAGGAGGGGGGGGGAGAGAGAGAGA
>JAMDYH010001463.1:0-36812 GCA_023658055.1 Thaleichthys pacificus
ATGGGATTGTTGCTTAGTTGAAAGTAGGGATTACATAGTTTGCTGTCCTTAGTTGCACACATTTAGCAACAAGAAACAATCAACTTGTTATAAAAACACAAGTGAAACGCTTGTTATTGTTGATGAAATAACGCATGATGGAATATGGTTTCACTCTCAAATGTTGAAGTGGTTCATACAAACTGAATGACACAAAATGTCTCCTGGACAGAGTGTGATGTTCGCTACAAACTGGCAACAAGAGTTGTCATCGTCCGGGTGCTCTGAGAACAACAGTCACCTTACAAAACGGTCCTACAGGAGGAAAAAGACAACACGTTATACCACAACCACCAGACTGACTCAGTCTGTGGGTTAAAATAGTATTGCCTTATAACAAATTACAACGTAGAGAACTTCCATTACCCTACTGTCTCTGAGTTGGAGATGATACAGTTTCAGGGACTGTTTCTACCCTGCCACACACGGATAAATGTATTCTCCCAAACAGTCTTCGGAAGCTCCGTCTGTCAAACTGGGATCTTCATGCACAATGTTGTCCATGGAACCTTTGGGAATACAGCCATCAGGAATTGACGGTAGGATTTCACAATCCTATACCATAGGATTAAATATGTGGACTTTGTTAAATATACGTTTTGTATATGTAACATTGTTATTTATTGTTAAGTAAATGGGAGAGTGTTAACCTGTATTTCCCTCTACACTGTTCATTCAAAACCAAATAATAACTCATGCTGGATCTACTTGAGACATTGTACCACCGTCTCGACCATGATGTTCTTTCCTAGTCACCTTGTTTGTTGTACCAAAATAGTGATGCATCGGCAAAGGCCATGAACAAACGTGTAGCATTTCCACGTACGCACATACGTCCTCCTTTTTCAGCTTCCGGAGGGGGTTCGGGACATTAGATTTACTGCAGTGACAAAACAGTGCAACGCCTGAAGAAAGCAGATGTGATGTCCATAGATGGGATATGCACCTTATTTGACAGAATTACTGCTGATAGGCATCAGAGTCAGACAGCAACTTGTTGGCGGATCTTTCTCGTCAGCTTGTGGATATTCAAGATCTTCAAAACCTCGAGTACGAGTCGGGCTTTAGGGGACATACATACCACCTGGGCAGTGTCTGTGAGACTACAGACCCAATTGGTAGAGACACAACATTTTACCGTGCATCATCCATCTCCTCAAAAACAGTTGTTCCAATTCATAACATGCTCCATCCTGTTGGCTGTAATCATACACACGACATGTGACTTTGTTAGAAGTCATACATTCAGTCTCCCATGTCAGTTGATTCAAATGTTAAACGAGTGATCACACCTGAACATTTCCACTTGCTCCTTTTGTCCATCCATGCCATCAGGTTCAACATGGTTGCAGTTAAACCAGTTTGTATTTACAGAGGCTTGGACCTGCTCGTCCTAAAACCCATTTGGCTCTCGTAGCCACCCCCACCATCCATGTTTACATGTAAACTTGACTCAGGGTCTGTCATGTTCTTTACACACAGGTTTATCACACGATGCTGTAAAACACATTCTCATTGAACTACGACAGTCAGACACAATTTTCTCACAAACTGTAACACAAAACCTCATCTTCAAGCATATTTACAAACACACTCTGACTCCTCTATTGCACAAAATCAAACTGCAGCCCTCAAACAGATTTACTGTGCTCAAAAACAAACACTGCTCTCAAATCATAAACACAGCAGACGATCAAAGATACTACACGATCAAGCAGTACAGTCACAACACAATACACCAAACAATAGAAAACACATTGCTTCAAAACATATAGTTCTCAGGGAGTAAGGTAATTTTATCTCAAAAACAAATGTCATATTTCACGCCATTGTGTCTTTGATAAACGAAAACATGTTTTTAATCCAGTAGAGTCAAATGATCAGACATGCTATACTATGCTTTCGCTCTTTTGTTCTTTCTGACCTCTTGTACCCCCTTATACAGTTACTGTAACCCTGCATCTACCATACTCACACTCACTCTTGTTTGTGTTGCTTATTGAACCTGAACCAGTCAAACATCTATTGGCAGTGAGTACTGTCTACACACGTGAACAAATATGGAAGAGCACAATGATCAGGGCCATAAGTGTCATTGTACGGCATACAGCCTACATGCACTGTTAATACAGTATACAATACTACAAGGGACAGAAATCAAAAGGAGTAAAGTGATCAATGTGCTTCTTCTTGTCCTTAGGGTGGGTTCCAGGCCAGGCCACTTCTGTCGACATCACAAGCAATATATCCCACCAACAACCTGGTTTGCCTCTGAACTGACTTTCTATGTTGTTGTCACATTCATTACGAAACAGTGAAATCAATTTTGAGTGGTTGTTGTTTGGGTCAATGACATAGTTTTCTCTGATTTGTATTTGATTGGTTGCCACTTGGTGTTTACCCAGTTATGGATGACAGTGCATATAGCAGAAACATCTAAACTATGCAGGACAGGCGGTCCCTGAGGACACATGGTTTGGGACAACCACTGCTCTGACTGATCACAACCTTCTGTGGCTGTTGGAGAGGACAAATGACAGACTCATACATCTTATTTACACACACATCCAGATGGTAGTAGTTGCTCTCTTAATGCCTTCTTACCTAAAAAAAACATAAACAAATACTCAGGGACTGTCACATGACTGTCGTCCAGGATACGCATAGAAAGAATAGTTTCTGGAATTCATTCCCACAGGTACAATCCAGCTTAGTGAAACAGCAGTTCTCAGGCACAGGTTATATTACCACATTGAAACCTGCCTACATCAAATGTTATTCGATGTATAAACCATTTCTCAAGCCATAGTCACATAGGGCTTCCACCACACGCCCTCATATAACTGCACCTAAACCAACCTAAAACCCTCAAGGAAGACAAGGACAAAACACTCTCACGGAAAACAGAGTTAAAACATTTACACGAAAGCGTCTGCGGCAGGGAGCACAACACACAGTCTGGGAGAGATACACTCCTCAGAAAAGGATGGGTCACTCGGAGGTATGGTCGCAGACCATAAAGACCACAAGCTCCTCTTTATAATCGTGCATTCAAGAGTTAGAGATAGGAAAATAAATGTGCAAATGGATGTTGAACACAGATTAAATCAGAGTTCCAACTCCGTCTCTGAGTTGGACATGTCAGTTGGCCAGTGGTAGACACAGGACTGGGAAGTAGGGAGATCAGCACAGCATCACAGAAAACCAGGTAGATGGACAGGAAGAAAAACAGGACTGTTGATGCTCCATCATGAGACAGATGTCTCACAACTAAGTCCAATGTTGGCCGACAGCGGGGGGACCTGGCAGGTGTGACAGCGGCTCAGACGACCACACCACAGGGGGGTGACGGGGGGGGGGGGGAGAGAGAAAGTTAGGATTAGGAGAATGCAAAGGTACAACAACGTAAAATAACGTGTACAGGGTGAGATCCCTACTGAGTTAAGTAAATAGGTAAATAAAAATACGGTTTTTTGATGTCAACCTAAACGCAAGACAGTTGCCAGCATCTCTGATGAAGACATGAAGTCCTCGTTCCAGAGGAGACAGCTCTATATGAAACCTTGATGGTCCACACCTGTAGCCCAACACCCATGGGAAATCATCAGGGACCGACTATACTCTTACATTTTCTACCTCTAAAGAGGGTTAGTAAAATGTGTTGTGATCCCTACCTAATTATAAATTCTACGGCGTCAGGCTGTCACCACTACACAGAGGAAGGATGTGCTTCTCTGAGATCAGCTCAAGCCTTCAACCACTTCCTGACAGACAAACTGGATCTAAGTAACAATGATCTGAAGGAGCCGCTCATGAAGCGCTTCTCTGCTGGACTGGGGAATCACCACCACACCCTGCCTCAACCGTACGGACACACTGACGTAGTATGTAATGTTATGATACATGAGCACCAACTATAGTCTAAAGTTATAATAGTGAGACACATGTCTTTGTGTGGTGTTTATGACACCTACATGCTCAAGAACAGAGATATGCCTTCTGTATGGAAGAATTCAAGTTTGGCACGCGCGCGCAGATCTGAATAGGTCAACATGGGCGGGGACGGTTTTCGACCATACATTCAGTGTGAGTTTGTACAAATTAAAGATATGGAAAACAGACCGTATCTCTGGACCCGTCATAGTGAAATGACATGCAGATTCGTAACCTACAGGTCGTTCGAGGTAGATGTGGTACATAGATCATAAGAATAAGGTCTCCTCGGTCGAAGTGACAGTTTAAGACAAATAAAAAACCCATGTGTTCCAGTGTGTACAGAACAGAGACCCAGCCCAATCCCCGAACACAAAGGTTCAAGGGCAAAAAGAGTTCAGGCAGAGGGGTCAACTTGCCTAATCCTGACTCACTACACCCAATTTAGTGCCTTTGCTGGCTGTTTATTAGATCAGTCACAGAATAACATTTGTGTTTAATAAACAACATCAGCGCTCAGTTAGAAATACACTCTTTAGTAACTATGTCAAAATAAAGACCATCACCAGCCTTTTCAACTTCTAGTCGATCAAGTGAGGGACTAGTTCTGACACAAGAAACCAGGCAGATGTGCTGGTAGCTCAGACCCTTTTTCCAGAGCGTCTACTAGGAAAGTCAAGACATTGCGAGAGTACGATTATTTATTTTTTGAGGTTTCCTCTGCGGTTAAAATCTAATAGCGCAGTCCATGTGTCGCTGACCCTGAGACAAACACGACAGGGCTTTAGAAGATACACGTACTTCATCATATATATTGTGAGCATTGTACCCGCTTGGGGCAGTTTGCAGTTTTGCAGACGTGGTGACTGTTGTCCTCAGGTGGGCAGGGGCGGTTTCGTTCCTATAGGCGACATAGGCAGCCGCCTAGGGCGGCAATGAAGCAGGGGGGCGGCATATTCCCAAGTGCCATCCCTATAATGAACCATCCCGCACTACTCAGCAGTAGGGCGCCAACGCGCGCCACCAATCAAATCGCGGCGCTACGATTGTGCCCGGGCGGGGGGCGGAGGTGTAGCTCGGTGTATAATACTAGCTGTATACGGTATGATATTGTATGTAAACTGCCTATCACATATTATTCATAGACAGGACTTTACTTCCATAGGATGGTATGTATATTCCATCTGAGCTGCAGGGAGAGTCAGCTCAGATCGGCCCCGTACCAAGTGCGATTTTCAAACAACATATTTGCTCTCTAAAAACGGGGAGAAAGAAAGTTAGAACAGCAGAACAGTCTTTTCATTGGTCATTTGCACAGATCACAATAAGGTACATTGGCATTGACATTTTTTAGGTTGGCCTGCTACAACTGTAACGTAAACATTCAAAGCACAACAAGGCGCCAATAGTCTATATATATCCATGTATCATATTTTAGCAAGAAGATAAATGTTGAAATAGGGTGAATCCAGGCATAAAGTCGGTGTACACTTAACGTGTGGCTGAGACCCACAGGGGCCGATGCTCAGTGGCGGACACAATAGCAGGTGTTGTGCGCGTTCGAGAGCGTTTCGTTTGTTTTTGTGTGATGATGGTAATTAATTTGGATTTTTTTTCCTCATAAAACGTGTAACTGTTTAAACAGCTTAATGTATTTTGATTACGGACTGTGATGCTGTGCAAGGGTCAACTGATTACTGATGGAGTATCCGCTTTGTAGTGTTGGCGATCATCCCTCACTCCTAAATTGGGCTTTGGGCCTTCACCATTTTTCCTCAAAACCTATCTCCCAATTCTAGTTTTACTCTGGGACGTTCTCCTTCGGGGCTACAATGAAACAGGACAAGTGCCGGATTACTAAAGGGACCAATGTGTCATTTGGCGATTGGACACCAGCAATGCGATTGCGCCCCGGATAGGATGTAGATACGAGGAGGATACAAGGCCTGGCGGAAGGAGACCTGGAAAGTGAATGTTAGGAAGCGAGTGAGAAAAGAACGAGGTGAGACGTTTGGCACGGCAGCTTAGTCAACACACATACGGAAATAATCGCATCCATCTGCCTTCTCTATGAGACACTACTCATGAATGTGCCGTCGTCTTTAAGACAAGAAGTGGAACACAATCTGAACGAAGTTGCAAGCGAACGTCAATCATTTAGGGGAATTTGGAGATAGCCTGTATTTATGGCAGGGGTGACGGAACACTTTTGGCTCATACACATGGGATGGCTAGTCAGATTCTTCACTGGACATTGATGGCTTTGGGACTCCTATTCGACTTGATTGTGACTGTGAGGTAACGGGGAAGACTAAAGGAGGGGGCGTTTGTTTGTATATAAACCGCAGATGGTGTAGAAACTTGACTTACTCTCTGTTTCGCTTAGGCCCGCCTACCTTCCGAGGGAATTACCCTCAATTGTTTGTTAATATTCAAAGTGACACAAGAACTGCAATCTATATCTCCAGATTCCCTCAATTTTATTATGGGAGACTTTAACCATTGTAAATGAAAGGGCACATTATCAGGTTTTTATCAGTATGTCTCATGCCCTACTCGTTACAGTAAAACTCTTGACTTGTGTCATGGCTCTATCATTTTACATTTACATTTATGCATTTAGCAGACGCTTTTATCCAAAGCGACTTCCAAGAGAGAGCTTTACAAAAGAGCATAGGTCACTGATCATAACAACGAGATAGCCCCCGAACATTGCGAGCAGCCAAAACATGAAACATACATGGTGGAAAACCAAATAAGTGCCAAAGGGAAGAACCATAAGAGCATGCAGTTAAACAAGGGGACTTATAGATCTGTTGGTGAACCCACGCTTGGATCTTCAGATCACAATGTAGTACACCTTTTACCGACCTACAAGACTGTGCTTCAGCGTGAGCAGGTTGTGAAGCGAATGGATTTGAGGGGGGGAGGGGGGTTGGACTGAGGAGAGTTCCCTTGCCCTTCAGGGCTGTTTCGAGTGTACTGACTGGTCAGTGTTTCTGGACACCTCTGATGACATAAATGAACTTACTGATGTGGTGTGTAGCTATATTCTGTACGGACTCTGGGATCCCTACCAAGGAAGTTAGAATATTTCCAATGGTGGATCAATATGATTGTTACGTTCCAGGACCCCTCCCTGTTTGTACTGCTTGTTTGCACTCTGTCCTGTCCCTGTCTGTTCTCCAGGGGTTCCAGGTCCTGCCCTCCTGTGGTCCAATCAGTGACCTCCAATCAGTGGCAGCCAATCGGAGACACTCAATTACATTCAACTACACCTCTGCTCCTGCCCCGCCCCAGTTTTTCTTTGCTATTTAAGTTCCTTTGTTCTCTCCTGTTGGTTTATCTGTTGTTGCCATGGTGATGTATGGTTTATGTTCTGTGTATGCCCAGTGTTGTGCCGTTTGTTTAAACCCTGGAGGGAAGGGGGATTCCTGTAGGTTAGACGCCCATGGGCTTACATTCTACCCGTAGGAATACTCAGTCTATACACCCTAGGTAAGACCCTGGGCGGACCACCCCCTGTATTGTTTTGTTTAGGGCGCCTTATTCGTGTGCCAGATAAGTTTGTACTGGGGGGGTTGACAGGCTAGGGGTGGGGAGGTTACCTATTTGATTTCTTTGCTTTGGTCCCGCTCAGCCCCTTTCTCCCAGCCCCTCGTTTGGTCCTTGTCGTTCACTGTGATTCCTGTTCTTTATATTTGTACATATATTGGTATTTGTGAGGAGGAAAACAAACTCCCTATATTTTCCGTTACCCCGGCTGTTCTGTGTCCCCTTCCTCATTTCCCACGCTCCTCCAACCTGGTTCCGCGGTTAGTAGTTGCAGCGGCCCGTTACGTTTCCCTGCCCTCCAGGGATTCGTAACACACACACACACACACCACACACACACACACACACACCACACACACACACACACACATGTACACACACACATGTACACACACCACATGTACACACACACACACACATGTACACATACACATGTACACACACACAGGTGTACACAACCTCCCTACTCTCTCCCCCCACCCTCCCTACTTTCAACAAAATTGTTACTCTTTGTTTATTTGTTAATAAAACAGTTAGCGCGACGTACAATATGTGAATCAAGTATTGTTCAACTTAGTTAAGTTAGCTAAACATTTTCAACAATGCTGGTCCAATTATCTGTTCACTTATGCTAACTTTCTGTAATACGAACTTTTAGACTATTTGTTTTGTTGTATTGAAACCATAGTGCGATTTTGGCAAGCCCAACTACTGTAGGTGTCTTATATGATAAAGCCAGCACATGAATAAAACTTCAAAAATGAGTGGGTGATGGAGGTCGATATGGAGGTCTAGATGGAGTGATATGGAGGTCTAGATGGAGTGATATGGAGGTCTAGATGGGGTGATATGGAGGTCTAGATGGAGTGATATGGAGGTCTACATGGGGTGATATGGAGGTCTAGATGGAGTGATATGGAGGTCTACATGGAGTGATATGGAGGTCTAGATGGAGTGATATGGAGGTCTAGATGGAGTGATATGGAGGTCTACATGGGGTGATATGGAGGTCTAGATGGAGTGATATGGAGGTCTAGATGGAGTGATATGGAGGTCTAGATGGAGTGATATGGAGGTCTAGATGGAGTGATATGGAGGTCTACATGGGGTGATATGGATGGTCTAGATGGAGTGATATGGAGGTCTACATGGGGTGATATGGAGGTCTAGATGGAGTGATATGGAGGTCTACATGGGGTGATATGGAGGTCTAGATGGAGTGATATGGAGGTCTAGATGGAGTGATATGGAGGTCTAGATGGAGTGATATGGAGGTCTACATGGGGGTGATATGGAGGTCTAGATGGAGTGATATGGAGGTCTACATGGGGTGATATGGAGGTCTAGATGGAGTGATATGGAGGTCTACATGGGGTGATATGGAGGTCTACATGGAGTGATATGGAGGTCTAGATGGAGTGATATGGAGGTCTACATGGGGTGATATGGAGGTCTAGATGGAGTGATATGAGGGGTGATGGAAGTCTGGGTGGAGTGTAGGGTTGCCAACTTCCTCAAACCCAAATGAGGGACACTTTCTTCCAGGTGACCAACAATAATGGAAATCACAAGGTTTCATTATGCCATACGATAAATCTACTCATTTCAGTGTCATTTGTGGCAAACCACTACTTGCTTGGCGTTTGCGTGAGTTTTGGTCGTGTTTACAGTAGCCTATTATTGTCCGTCGAGGCTGTGATTGGAATAACGGGACTGGAGCTGGTTCCCTGTTGGGACCAATCCAAAATCACCCACATCATTCGGAATGTCCCGGACTTTCCTTTCGGGACGGTTGGTACCCTGGTAAACCCTAGTGAGCTGCTATGGGAGGGGTGAATTGTCACTCCCTAGTGGATGTGATATTGGAGGGGTGACTGTCCACTCCCTAGCTGGAGTGATTATGTGTAGGGGTCACTTATCACTCCCTAGTGGAGTGTATGGAGGGGTGACTGTCCCTCCCTTAGTGCAAGTGATTATGGACGGGGTCACTATCACTACCGAGTGAGTGACATGGAGGGGTGACTGTCACTCCCTGCGTGGAGTGATATGGAGGCTGACTGTCACTTCCCTAGTGGAGTGAATATGGAGGGCGTGACTTGTCACTCCCTAGTGGAGTTGAATACCTGGAGGGGTGATTGTCACTCCCTAGTGGAGTGATATGGAGGGGTGACTATCACTCCCTAGTGGAGTGATATGGAGGGGTGACTGTCACTCCCTAGTGGAGTGATATGGAGGGGTGACTGTCACTCCCTAGTGGAGTGATATGGAGGGGTGACTGTCACTCCCTAGTGGAGTGATATGGAGGGGTGACTGTCACTCCCTAGTGGAGTGATATGGAGGGGTGACTGTCACTCCCTAGTGGAGTGATATGGAGGGGTGACTGTCACTCCCTAGTGGAGTGATATGGAGGGGTGACTGTCACTCCCTAGTGGAGTGATATGGAGGGGTGACTATCACTCCCTAGTGCAGTGATATGGAGGGGTGACTGTCACTCCCTAGTGGAGTGATATGGAGGGGTGACTGTCACTCCCTAGTGGAGTGATATGGAGGGGTGACTGTCACTCCCTAGTGGAGTGATATGGAGGGGTGACTGTCACTCCCTAGTGGAGTGATATGGAGGGGTGACTAGTCACTCCCTAGTGGAGTGATATGGAGGGGTGACTGTCACTCCCTAGTGGAGTGATATGGAGGGGTGACTGTCACTCCCTAGTGGAGTGATATGGAGGGGTGACTGTCACTCCCTAGTGGAGTGATATGGAGGGGTGACTGTCACTCCCTAGTGGAGTGATATGGAGGGGTGACTATCACTCCCTAGTGGAGTGATATGGAGGGGTGACTGTCACTCCCTAGTGGAGTGATATGGAGGGGTGATTGTCATTGTTTAACATTGTAGTCAACCTTGTGTCTTGCCTCTCTAACATTACACATTTGAGGTTGAGTGACTGCAAAAGCCATAGCAAATAGAATAGAATATAACTTCACTTTTCCAGAGCTTTGTGGTGTCAGACACATACAAAATGTAGCATGCACACAGGCATGTGCAGTACTTACAGGTATATGAAAGATGATCTGATCCACCGACATGTGGTCAATGTTTTGCGTCATGTCCAATACAAAACAGTTCATCCTAGCATGCCCATCCACACCAAAGGAAGCCTCCTCATGCAGCCCATCCATCCACCATAGATGTTCACCACCAGCAGCAGAAGAGAAGGAAGTGGTGGATCCTCTGCAGCCCCATCCATCACACATCACACAAAGTATAACAGATTAGAGTTGAACTTATATTTCCTTATACTTATATTTGATATTTATGTATAATAGAGCATAGAATAAAATAATGAAATGAATCACAGAATACGTACATTGCATAAGTATTTTGACCAGGGAGAAGACAGAACCCTGTGTGTGTGTTAAGAATTTAATTATCTGCAGTATGAATCAAGGATTTACTCATGTTTAGTAGTTTTATTCCCAACAGATGTTGTTACATTCTGTTAAAGGCACTAGAGATATTCCACAAACACAAGCCTAGCATGTGCTTTCAGTTTTTCCAGATGGGAATGTACATGATGCAGCAATGTAAGGGCAGCATCATCTAGACTTCTACTCTTCATGTAGGCAAACTGGAGTTGATCTGCCGTGTCTCTTGTAGTTGCAAAAGTATCAGATATTCAAAACTCTTCATCACCACTGATGTAAGAGCCACAGGTCGGAAGTCATTGGGAAGTCTGGGTCTGCTCTTCTTTGGAACAAGGTAGATGGCAGAGGTCTTCCACAGAGCTGGAACTGTGTGTTCCTCCAAGGACCAGTTGAACAGTTCACAGAAGACAGGGCCAGTTGTTCGTAGCAGGTCTCCAGGAGCTTGTTATTACTGATGTTATCAGGACATAATGCTTTGTTGACTTTGGCACTTTGGTGAAGTTAAGCCCATCAAAGCAACTCTAGAACGAGTTCAGAGTATCTGCAAATGTGCCCCAATCCTTAAAGCTCATGTTGCAGGGTGTTCATTGGTTCTCTGTAGTCCCAGGAAACGTTTTAAAGCCACTCCAGGCATCACACCTGTCCACATTGATATATTTTCCATTTTCCACCTTTTCTTTAGGCTATTTTATCTTCCTTAATTAGCTTACTTCATTTTATCAAATGATACTGGATCTTGACACCTATGAAATATGTACATTTGTTTCTCATTTTATGTGATGTTGATTTCTTTAATTATCCAATGTTTATTATTCGAACATATTTTCAAATATTATACCTTTCTGTATTATTCGAACATATTTTCAAATATTATAGCTTTCTATATAATTGTCATATCAAACATCATCACATATGCCAAAGATTTCCTTGTTTCTTGCCTCGCGCAAACCATTCAAATATCTTGTTGCGATCTAGTGACCCTGCCTTTTGTCATCCAATTAGCTAGGTGGCGCTGTCAGACAAAACGAGGGTCCTGAAACTGCGGTCCTGAAACTGCGGTCCTGAAACTGCAGCTCTCCGGGTCTCCGGCTCTGCAGGTTCATACTATTGGGTTTGAGAAAGGCAAGAATCAAGGAAAACTCTGGGGACATGGTTATCCAATTTGCTAGGTGGCGCTGTCAGATAAAACTAGGGTCCTAGAACTGCGGTCCTGAAACTGCAGCTCTCCGGCTCTGCAGGCACATGCTACTCACTTTTCCTAATACAATGTAATAACCTGATCTTCATCAGTTATTTAGATTTTCATCACTTGTTTGTATTTTTCTTAAATTTGAAATATGTGGGTTTTTTGGAAATGTAACTTGATGTAAACAAAAAAACTAACATATTTCAAATTTAAGAAAAATACAAACAAGTGATGAAAATCTAAATAACTGATGATCAGGTTATTACAACAACAACGTAGATGCGTATAGGGGAGGGAATGTGAAGGGGGGTATATCACATGATATATCACGTTATATCACTAGTTACCACTAGGAGGAGCCCTCGCACTGTTTCCAGGTTGTTGTGACCCACCACCATGTTGTGACAACTTTTCAGAATACAAAAATAAAGTGAAACATTTTATTCCTGGCGTTGTCTGCCTAGTCTATTACACCACTCCAGAGAGGAATTGTGTAATCACAGCTACAATAATTTAACCTTACACCGCTTTTCTAAACCTCTCGTTTCCGATGGGCTCTTAGAATGAGATTCCAGTGAGATTAACTAACTAGTTACACATATATACCTTTACAAGAAGAATATGTTATTTTAGTGACTAGGACACTTGTCAAAAATTGACACACACACACATATACTATAAACACTACTTTGAGCAAGTAATTTAACATAATTACCCACATCAATACTGTGTGTACGTCTGTGTGTGCTATGTCCCCTCCCTTCACCCTCCCTTCTCTCTCCTCCTCTTTCCCCTCCCCTGCCCTTCCTTCTCCCCTCCTCTCTCCCCCTCTCTCCTCTCCTTCTCCCCTGCCATCCCTTCTCCTCTCCCCTGTCCCCCTCCCTTCTCTCATACACCTCTCCCTTCTCCCCTCCCCTAATCCCCTCCCCTCTCCTCTTCTCTCCTCTTGTCCTCTCTTCTCCTCTCCTCTCCTCCCTGCTCTTCTCCTGCCCTCCTCCTCTCCCTTGTCTCCTCCACCCCTCCTTTCATCCCCTCTCTCCCTTCTCCCTTCACCTCACATCTCCTCTCTTCTCCTCTCATCTCCTCTCCTCTTCTCCCCACCCCTCCCTTCTCCCCTCCCCTCCCCTGTCTCCTCCACCCCTCCTTTCATCCCCTCTCCTTACCTCCTTCTCTTCTCTCCTGCCCTCTCCTCCTGTCCCTCCACCCCTCCCTTCTCCCCTCCCCTCCCCTGTCTCCTCCACCCCTCCTTTCATCCCCTCTCCTCCTTCCCTCCTTCTCTTCTCTCCTGCCCTCTCCTCCTGTCCTCCACCCCTCCCTTCTCTCCTCCCCTCCCTTGTCTCCTCCACCCCTCCTTTCATCCCCTCTCCTCCTTCCCTCCTTCTCTTCTCTCCTGCCCTCTCCTCCTGTCCTCCACCCCTCCCTTCTCCCCTCCTCTCCCCTGTCTCCTCCACCCCTCCTTTCATCCCCTCTCCTTCCCTCCTTCTCTTCTCTCCTGCCCTCCTCCTCCTGTCCTCCACCTCATCTCATCTCATCTCCCTTCTCGCCTCGCCTTCTCTCCTCCCCGCTTTTCTCCTCCCTCTCCTCCTCTCCTCTCCACCCTCTCTCCCCCGCAGTCGAAGCAATAATTAATTACAAGAACGTTGTTAAAACACAAACACCACCTCTTTCCAACCGTAGTGACCTGTTTGTGTGTGTAACCCAGATACCTTTATTATGTTGCAGGATGGGACATAAAAACATGTTTGATTCATGATGTTCATACTCATCATTGCTTGTTCCTTCCAATCACACACACATACACAACATACATACACACACATACATACACATATAGTTATATACATATAGTTGACAGTGTCTGTAGTCTGAGGTCCTGTCTCTCCTTCTCCCCGATCTCCCCTCCTCCCCTCCCCTATCTCCCCTCCTCCTCACCGCCTTATGTCTCCCCTCATCACTGCTCCTATCTCCCCTCCCCTATCTTTCCTCCTCCCCTCCTTATATCTCCTCTCCTCCCCTCCTCCCCTCCTTATATCTCCCCTCCTCTCCTCACCTCCCATGGGCAGATCTACAGGGGGGGAAGGGGGGGGGGGGCAGCTGCCCCTCCACTCTAGAGCCTTGCCCCCCCAGCTGCCCCCCTAACGATCCAAAAACTGTACTTGCAAAAACAAACCGCCACTATGTCCACAAGCTTCTCAAAACATTGAACTGAACAATACATTTTGTATTTTGTATTTTTTATTTAAATGTATTCTTAGCCCCCTGCCCCTCAAATAGCTACGTCCCTGCATCAAACGAAAAGCGAGTCTGCTGTGGTGCGGTGGCACTGGAGCGACTGAGCTGCCCCCCGAGCCTCTGAAGGTGAAGTCAGTTTCCCCAGGTGAAGTTTAAACACACATGTTTAACTTAAAGTTACATTTGTAATGAATGTAATGTACGCTAAAGACGATTCAGCATCAGCAAAAACAGCGAGTCGACTACGTTAGCCCAGACATCCCAAGTCTCCCGGAAGTTCACCCATCATTTCTGCTGGCAGCATCAAGTTCAAAACAACTGCATTTCCTCATACATGAAGTTGGTTTCTCCAGAACAGAGGCTGACAGACAGACAGACATCAGACATGAGCAGGAATGCTGTGTAGCCTACAGCTGAGGAGTGGATGCCTGTAGAAGAAGAGATTCATATCAGTTTTCTATATCAGTAAAACATTCCATCAAGTCCAAGTCTTTCTACTTTCTGCAGAAGCTCCAATGAATGTCACTGACTGTCTTTATCTCTCTTTCCCCTTTTCCTCCCCCTCCCTCTCTCTCGCTCTCTCTCTCTCTCTCTCTCTCTCTCTCTCTCTCTCTCTTCTTGTCTTCTTCTTTCTCTCTTCCTCCCTTCGATTTGTCTTTCTCTTCCTTTCTCTCCCCCCTTTACTCAATCCCTATCTCTCTCTCCCATCCTTCTCTCTGTCCATGTCTCTCTTTCTCTCTTTCTCTCTGTCTCCTCCCTCTTTCTCTCCCTATCTTTCTTTCTGCCCTTCTCTCTCTCCCTCCACTTTTCTCTTTCTCCATTTCAATCAGGAGAGGCCTGGGATGAGTAAAGTGTTATTTATTTACAAAAGATGCTGGATTTAACAACAGGTGTTTGGCACTTAGACCCCACAGGGAAATCAATGATCAGTGGGCATCAGCCCTGCAGCTGTTTCCTTTAGTCTCTCCAGCCCTGCTGTAAGGGAGCCCTAGAGACAGTGTGACCCCCCTCAGTCTCACCATGTGTCCATCTCTGGGTTAACTGTGTCTCAAATGTTCTCAGACGGTCTGGTACCTGAACCGGTCAGGCTAGCTCTGTCTTCTGTTACAGGGAGGGACATGTTCACAACAACTGCATTTCCTCATACCTGGCTGGTTCTCAGAAAGAAGAGATTCATATCAGTTTAAAAACATTCCATTAGTATCCAAAAAGAGAGAACACTTTTGTAAACATTTTATAATTGATATACAGTATGTAGCAGACATTGGAGAGAGAGAGAGAGAGAGAGAGAGAGAGAGAGAGAGAGAGAGAGAGAGAGAGAGAGAGGGGGGGGGGATAAGAAAGAGAAAAGGGTTAGAAAAGGGTGGTGGTCCCCTATCTCTCCTCCTCACCTCCTTATATCTCCCCTCCTCCTCTCTCCTCCCTTCCTGCCCTTCCTCCTCCCCTCCTTCCTTCCTCCCCTCCTGTTAGGGCCTGCATGTACCCTTACAGAAGTAAGTTCTAGTAATGACACTCCAAACAGTGAGGGCTTTATGTTTGCATTGTGAATTATACATAATGTATATACACCACCACCCTAAGTACAGCTTAAAATAAAACAATCTTTGTCCATGTTTGTTTAATAATTACTGTATATTATTTACCCATAATTCTAATAAGTCATGGGACCTACACATCTTGGCAACAGCCATCAGTTTCTGCCGGCAGCGTCAAGTTCAAAACAACTGCATTTCCTCATACATGAAGTTGGTTTCTCCAGAACAGAGGCTGACAGACAGACAGACATCAGACATGAGCAGGAATGCTGTGTAGCCTACAGCTGAGGAGTGGATGCCTGTAGAAGAAGAGATTCATATCAGTTTTATATATCAGTAAAACATTCCATCACTTACAAAAAGAAAAGACAATGAGATTGTAAACATTTAATAATTATAAATGAAGCAAGTCCAAGTCTAAGGAGTCAGGTGGCTGAGCGGTTAGGGAATCGAGCTAGTAATATGAAGGTTGCCGGTTCGATTCCCGGCGTGCTATTATGTTGTGTCCTTGGGCATGGCACTTTACCCTACTTGCCTCGGGGGAATGTCTCTTACTGTCTCTTACTTACTGTAAGTCGCTCTGGATAAGAGCATCTGCTAAATGACTAAATGTAAGTCTTTCTACTTTCTGCAGAAGCGCCCAATGAATGTCACCATCTCTCTCTCTCTCTCTCTCTCTCTCTCTCTCTCTCTCTCTCTCTCTCTCTCTCTCTCTCTCTCTCTCTCTCTCTGTCCTCTTCTTTCTCTTCCTCCCTTCTATTTGTCTTTCTCTTCCTTTCTCTCCCCCCTTTACTCAATCTCTATCTCTGTCTTCCTCCCCCTTTTCTCTCTTCCTCTCAGTGTGACCCCCCTCAGTCTCACCATGTGTCCATCTCTGAGTTAACTTTGCCTCAAATGTTCTCAGACGAAACAACCTCTCTGGTACCTCAACCGGTCAGGTTAGCTCTGTCATCTGTTACATGGAGGGACATGTTCACAACAACTGCATGTCCTCATTCCTGGCATGGTTTCTACAGAACAGAGGCTGACAGACTGATAGACATCAGAATGAGAATGTGTTTAGAGTTTTGCAAAAAGAGTGTCTGATTTGACAAATGGGTTTAGGCCACTGAACATTTGATTCAGAGAATGGGGTTTAGTGTTTTAGCAATTGTGAAAAACTGTAAGCATATTACCAAAATAGCATTTTTCCATCTATGTAACATAGCTAAAATAAGAAATTTCCTCTCAAAGGATGATGCTGAAAAACAAATACATGCATGTGTTACATCCTGATTGGATTACTGCAATGTGTTGTTCTCTGGCCTCCCAAGAACCTACATAAAAAATGTACAACTGGTGCAAAATGCTGCTGCTAGACTAGTGACCAGAACCAGAAAGTATGATCATATAACATCTACTCTCGCCTCTCTACACTGGCTCCCAATCCAAGCCAGAGCTGATTTCAAAGTCCTACTACTAACCTACAAATCTCTCCATGGATTAGCACCACCATACCTCTCTGGTATCTTTGCACTCTATCACCCAACCGAGGGGGGCTGGAACAGGAAATCCCTTTTTGGTCTCCTAACCCTAACACCCTAACCTGCTGCACTAGTCCACACCTGACCAGTGGGGCCCTCGTTCTTACAGTAATATAACTGTAACTGTTAGTTTCTCCTGGCATTCTCTAATCCCTGCTCTCCTCTCTCTGTCCCCCCTCCACACCTCCTCTGTGGTCCAGGCACCTGCCTGGTCGTCGGTCTGCCAACGCTGGACCTGGTCGCCAGTGGACATCGGTCTGTGACAGTCTGCCAAAGCTGGATCTAGTCGCCAAGTGGACATCGGTCTCCATGACGGACAACAGCGAGTTCCTGGTCCCTTCCTGTCCCTCCACCTGCCTGTGATGCTGCGCTGCCTGTGATGCTGCGCTGCCTGTGATGCTGCGCTGCCTGTGATGCTGCGCTGCCTGTGATGCTGCACTGCCTGTGATGCTGCGCTGCCTGTGATGCTGCACTGCCTGTGATGCTGCGCTGCCTGTGATGCTGCGCTGCCTGTGATGCTGCACTGCCTGTGATGCTGCGCTGCCTGTGATGCTGCGCTGCCTGTGATGCTGCGCTGCCTGTGATGCTGCGCTGCCTGTGATGCTGCGCTGCCTGTGATGCTGCAGCTGCCTGTGATGCTGCACTGCCTGTGATGCTGCACTGATCACAGTCCCCCAGCCCTGTGGCTACCTCCGCTTAAACTGACATTTACCAACTGACCCAAGTTGAACAATGGATGTTGGTTTTTCAACACCCATTGACAATCCCTGCTGTATGACTATGTTAAGCCTGTGTTCTGCTCCTCTCTTTCACCAACTGTCTCTGGAGAAGGGGATCCCTCTCTGAATTGCTCTAGTGAGTTTTTCTCTGAGTTTTTCCTTGTCTTCCTTGAGGGTTTAGGTTGGTTGGGGGGCAGTTCTATGGGCGTATGTGAAACCCTTTGTGACATTGCTTGTAAAAAGGGCTATACAAATACATTTTGATTTGATTTACACATATGCAAGTCAACTTGGGATGCACCAAATCCAGATTTTTGGGGTTCGGCCGAATACCGAATCCACTGGTTAAGATTCGGTCGAATCCGAAACCGAATACCGAATCCACTGGTTAAGATTCGGTCAAATCCGAAACCGAATACCGAATCCTACTCCCATCCTCAGTCCATTAACACAGTAAACACATTAAACAGTAAACAACGTCCACAGCAGTGTATTTTTCATTTGGGGCGGTACTTCCTGTAATCAACGGCGGCGTCATTATGTCGACCAGCGTAGCGCGCGTATGCTGGTCGTAGGGTTGGGGTTCGGACGAAACCGAATCCCGTCAAAAAGCCCAATATTCGGCCAAATCCGAAACCTAATCCTGTATTCAGTGCATCCCTAAAGTCAACACACACACACACACACATACACACACACACACACACACACACACACACACACACATACACACACACACACACACACACACACACACACACACACACACACCACACAGTGGCGTACTACATTATCCTCCACTCACACTTACATACAGTATATTTACACATATAGTACACTGATACAAACACATTCACACATATAGACAGTGTACATTCTCTATCTTTTTCTCTCTCTCCCTCTTTCCTGTCAAGACTCAGGTTAAGAAAATGGATATCAAGTGTGAGTCAACACACCTTAACCAGGATCAAATCCTCCCCCTCTCTCCTCCTCTACCTCCTCTCTCCTCCTCTACACCTCCCCCTCTCTCCTCCTCACCCCCTGTCTCCTTTACCTCCTCTCTCCTCCTCTACATCTCTCCTTCAAACTTCTGCCTTTATTCCATCCTGTTTGGGCATGCATGCACCCTTACATAAGAAAGTTCCAGTAATGAGACTCCAAACTGGATCAACTGGTCCAAGCATAAGTGTGTGTGAGTGTGTGTATGTGGGTGTGACACATTCAAATATGTACTGTATGTTCCATGAACAGTAACAATACCAACAGCAGTAAGAGCAGTCTTCAAGGTTGGGATCGGATGAGTACAAGGCGTACAGGTGATCAGACTGTCAGCATTACTGTCAGACACACACAGAACCAGATGGAGCACAGAGAGGAGGCTGATGGTGAATCCAGAGTTTTATAAAGGTCAGTAGAAGGTGTTTATTCATATGTTGGAGAGTGAAGATTTACTGTCAGTCCAGGTCAGGTTATGATTAAGTAAATTAGCATCTCTATTCCTGGTCGGATGTCTTATCCTTTCAAATACTGGACATGTGTTTGTTTAAAAGCATTGATCTTAGGCTTTACAGTATAGCATTATTTCACGTCCATTAAACATAGTGTGTCTGTAAATGTGATCAGGGCAGAGAGAGGAGGGTTCTGGCAGGGCAGGTGATCAGAGACAGGGCAGAGAGAGGAGGGTTCTGGCAGGGCAGGTGATCAGAGACAGGGCAGAGAGAGGGGGGTTCTGGCAGGGCAGGTGATCAGAGACAGGGCAGAGAGAGGAGGGTTCTGGCAGGGCAGGTGATCAGAGACAGGGCAGAGAGAGGAGGGTTCTGGCAGGGCAGGTGATCAGAGACAGGGCAGAGAGAGGAGGGTTCTGGCAGGGCAGGTGATCAGAGAGAGGAGGGTTCTGGCAGGGCAGGTGATCAGAGAGAGGAGGGTTCTGGCAGGGCAGGTGATCAGAGAGAGGAGGGTTCTGGCAGGGCAGGTGATCAGAGACAGGGCAGAGAGAGGAGGGTTCTGGCAGGGCAGGTGATCAGAGACAGGGCAGAGAGAGGAGGGTTCTGGCAGGGCAGGTGATGTAGGCTGCAGGTGAGGGAGGACAAACATCCAGAGTTACAATACAGAACATAGTACAGTGATAATCATGTGACAGGGTGACAAGTCATGTTTCTGAAATGATTAGGGGTGATTGGACATCAGACTGGCAGAGGTTTTTAAATCATTTGTTTAGATCACGTCGTATTTACCCATCATTCTTAAGTCATGAGACCCACAAGTCCACCCAACACCCATCATTCCTACTGGGAGCGTCAAGTGAAAGTGCATTTCCTCATCCATGACATGGTTTCTACAGAGTCAGGTGGCTGAGCGGTGAGGGAGTCGGGCTAGTAATCAGAAGGTTGCTAGTTCGATTCCTGGTCATGCCAACTGACGTTGTGTCCTTGGGCAAGGCACTTCACCCTACTTGCCTCGGGGGGAATGTCCCTGTACTTACTGTAAGTCGCTCTGGATAAGAGCGTCTGCTAAATGACTAAATGTAAATGTAAATGTAAATGTACAGAGCCCTGTAGCAGCACAGGACTGGAATGTAGAAATGGGTCAAACCAGATAGATGAGAATCAAACTAAACTCTACAGTGGAGATAGAGAGGGGGGAGGGTGCTGAGTGACAGGAAAATGACATTTTCTTGAAGAATTATTGATAAATACAAAATGTTATTATGATTAAGGTGGAAATCAAAATATCAATTAGATTGAACTAGCTAGCACTGTCAGTGTAGGGTTAAGTTTAGCTTAGAAACAGTTTTTGTTGCAGAGGGCCTAACAAGTAAGCTTTTTAGTCTATAGCACTGGCAGCGGATTTCAAATCCCAAACTAACCAGTTACCCAGTACTTTGTCATGGGTTGCTGCCTGGGCTAAACTACAGGTGTTTCCTCATTCATTACATAGTTTACACAGAACATGGAGGTTGGCAACACAGAAGATGTAATTTAGTTATCACTGTTACTAAGTTTACTGTCAGAGAGGAGAGAGGGTAGGAGTTAAAAACAACATTTCCTCATTCATGAAATTGTTTCAATGTATGAGGTGTGGTAAGAGAAAGAGGAGAGAGAGAGAGAGAGAGAGAGAGAGAGAGAGAGAGAGGAGAGAGAGGAGAGAGCGAGAGAGAGAGAGAGAGAGAGGAGAGAGGAGAGAGAGAGAGGAGAGAGGAGAGAGAGAGAGGAGAGAGAGGAGAGAGAGAGAGAGAGAGGAGAGAGAGGAGAGAGAGGAGAGGAGAGAGAGAGAGAGAGAGGAGAGAGAGAGAGAGAGAGAGAGAGAGAGAGAGAGAGAGAGAGAGAGAGAGAGAGAGAGAGAGGAGAGGAGAGAGAGAGAGAGTGTAAGAAAGACAAATGGATAGAAAAGGGTGGTGGTCCTTATGAGCCCCCCTGCACTGTCTGAAAGGAACAGAGAGAGAGAGAATGACCTGTCTGTATGGTTCAGTCAGGATCATCACTGTTCTGTCTGAAAGGAACAGAGAGAGAGAGAATGACCTGTCTGTATGGTTCAGTCAGGATCATGTCTTAGGAGGACTAGGATGCTTGACTGATAGAAATGACCTGATTGACATACCAGAGCCTTGGTGTAGTTTGATCAATGCTGGGTTGATGAAGTTGTATTAAACCAGGAAAACATGATTGAATGCATCAGTAATATTAGTTACATGATTTAGGACAGTCTGGACCCAGGTTCTAGTGGACGTACAGTTCTCCTTCTTTAGGTACATTCTTGGTCCTGCCCCTCTCTGCAGTTTCCTAGTGGTGGAACTCTACAATACAGTTTCCCAGACATGTATTAAGCCTGGTCCTAAACTGAAATAAAAATTCTGTGTAGATTTCCATTAAGAACATTTGTAGGATAGGACTAGGCACAATCAATGTCTGGGAAACTATGTTTTGTCATAATTCCTAGTTATGTTAAAATAATCAAATCCCAATTCCAAGTGAGCAAAACACGATTACAGTATAACTTTAGTCGATGCCTTGTGTCTCGCTGTGTTCCTAACTTAATAATTGATCTATGTCGTCTTTGACGTAAGCAAATAAATGGGGTGCTTTTGCGTTTGTTTTGCAAATGGGTCTTTAGCAAAAATTCCTCTGTGAAAAAAGTATTTATATTGAGCCGGGTTTGAGAACATAAAAAAACGATTGGAGAAGATAGTTTTGGATCTTAAAATGAAGTTCATGGAATGGAATAACCAGAAGGAGCCGTGTTCCACCAAGATCCATCAGGGCCTTCAAGCTGAGGAGCTGCTTGGGCATTAGACTAAAGCTGCTGAACACCTTTGCCCTCAGCATGTCTTTCACGGTGCCTGTGATAGTGTCTACATGCCTGTGTGTTAGTGTGTTTTAATATGTACAGTTAAGCAATGTTTTCTTTTCCCTCCCTAGGAAGACTGCTCTTGAGTCTGAGCCACGCCCCTCACCCTTCCCAGCATGCACCTGTAGGTCAGCCCCCCTCCCTTGGAGTGGGCGTGGCCACAGGGTGGTCGTTGTAGCAATGAGCTTTGAGAGGCGCAGCAAAGGTGCGGTTGTGGTGGAGTTTGCGTATCAGTACACAGACAGAACTGGCAGCATCATCTCCATCAAACCTAATGAACATTACCTCCTCCTGGAGAAGACCAAGGATGACTGGTGGCTCGTCTGCAAGGATGACAGTTCCGAGTACTTCTACGTCCCTGCCAGGTGTGTCAGGGAACTTCCCAGCAGGTTCCCACTGTACCATGCTGACCCCCCCAGATCAGAGACCACCAGAGTCCCTGAGACAAGACGACAACACAAGACACCACAGGTGGGTTTCAGTGTGGTGAACAGGGTCGTACTGAATGTAGAACAACATGGGGGGACAGTGAAATACCAGAAACACTCATTCACAGAGATTTAGAAGAATCATTAGTTTATAATTGTGGTGTGCAGAATGATGTGTTACAGCAGTGGACATTGAACTGTTTAAGACACTGTCCTGAAACCTGCTGTCCAGATCCTCCCTGAAACAACACAGGCAGCATGTGTACAAGGACAGTGGGTAACACCTGACACAGTGTCAACATGTGACTGACTGAGGTTTAATCCATGTCACTTAATATGCACTTGTGTTTGCTTTTAAAATGCATTGTTAGGTAATCCTATAATATGGAAAAGTGTGTTTGAGTGTTTTGATTTCATGACACTAGACTGCATCATCTAATGTAGATAGCCTCTAATGATAAAGATAAATACTTCTCTGAACATTTTGACACCAAACCTCAGTCTGACAGCAGTATTCCAACTTGATCCTGTGACAACTTGCCCCTGTCTCCCTATTATCATTATTATTAATTTATGAATCGTTACTGTGTTTCAGAGGGCTGTCTCTAAAACGAGTCTCTCTGGGGAACATGACATGGACACCAAAGCTAAGAGGTAAGATGAGAATCCATACCTGTTCATGACTGTGCTCCATCTCAGAGCTCAGCAGTGAAATTATGACATCATCATTAGTCAGAATAAATGAGAGACTGAAGGTCTGTCTCTGTTGTGTTGAAGCCCAATCCAGCAGAGACCAGCCTCACCTGTACCCAGCTGTGTGTCCATGAAGAGTGACTAGGTCTATGGAGTCACCTATCATGTTCAGTGATGGAGGAGGGACCTTCTAATGAGGAAGGGTATGTACTGACCTCTGCTGGTGTTCAATGTTATATGATGAAGGTGACATGATGTGAAGAAGCCGTCTGTGTATAGTGTATACAGGTAGGTAGGCCACACACATTCATTGACAACACACAATAAATAATTTGAAGTATAATGTCATCATTAGATTCAGGATCATCATGTGACATTTCTACTAAACAAAGTCAGAACTCATAGCCTGGCTATGTTCAGACCATGAGGTAGAGCTACACAGTGAGAGGGAGCTGTTATTTAATATTATTTCATTAACATGTGGTGTTGGTCTTCTCTTTATGTATCTATGGTTTAACCACTAGACCACCATCAGACACATCAACACCTTTGACCTCCTTGTTGTGTTTGATCAGTGAGAGACAGGACCACAACCTACCAGTCCACTGTGCTGCTTTAATGTTGAACTTATACCTGACATTAACACAGAGACACAACCACAACACAACCACAACAAACTACCCTGAAACTAATGCAGTTATGCAAGCCAGACCATACTACCATTAGGTCATTCCATGTCGGTGCAGACAAATGATTCAAAGCTGCTCTCTCTAATTCAGTAGACTAGAGCGAACCAGGATAATCCTGTGAGTTACTTCTCCACCTTAAAAGACTTGACATTTATTGTAAACATGTAATGTTGTTATAATAGCTTTACATACAAATAAGAGAGATCAGTGCAGCGCTAGTGAAAGTTTGACAACAATAACCTCCCTACACACACACACATACACACACACACACACACACACAGACACACAGCACACCACACACACACACACACACACACACACACACACACACACACACACACACACACACACACACACACACACACACACACACACACTGAGCACACACACACACCACACACACACACACACACACACACACACACATACATACAGACACCACACACACACACACACACAGACACACACAGCACACACACACACACAGACAGCATGAGAGTCAGTCTCCAGCCCTGCAGGTACCAGGCCTGGTATGAGCACAGACCGGGCGGGGCTCAGCCCTCTTAGACTGGTTGAGACCAGAAGGTCTTAAACTCCTGGGTGGAGGAGTGCTGCAGTGTCTAAAGCAGGCTGCTAGCAAACATGCAGCCCTGTGTGAGGTGGACCCTGATGGCATTCTTCAGTGTCTGGTTGAAACACAACACACTTGTTTACCTGGGGGTGACAGTGCTCCTATCTTTGATGAATGTATTAAAGGAATAGTGCCTTGTAGTGGTATAGAAGATGGTTTACTTGGTAGTGATGGTATCACTCTTATACAGTGTGTCTGTGTGTATGCATGAGTGGATACAGTCAAGTTTACCACTCATGCTTATGTATGATAAACTCTTTAGTAGATTATCAGCCCTTGTACATGTGGTTCATGTGTTTAAGTAATGTAATTTCTTGTCTTCAGATATCAACAGGAGAAGTCTGAGTCAGACCAGAGTCACCATGAGGACTTGTCCTCCATATTCACAGTGAGTTTTGTGTTAATCTAAAGTACAAACAAGACATAATCATTTTAATCATATTGTTCTACTGGGACTAGAGTTCCTGGTTCATCTGATATCTTCCCTCTCTGTTTCAGGTGCTTGAGGAGACTGTCATCAGGTTTGTGAAGAAAGAGCTGAAGAGGATGAAGAGGATTCTGAGTTCAGATTTCCCAGAAGGCTTAGAGAGTCAGAGGGAGGACCAGGAAGTGGTGGACCCTGAATATCAGAAGCAGGAGAGCAGTGCCAGAGAGGGAGCTCTGAAGATCACACTGCACGTCCTGAGGAACATGAACCAGAAGGAGCTGGCTGACACTCTGGAGAAAAGTAAGAGACTCCATATTTAGTCTGAGTTGACCGATTGATGGTTATGATGAAGGTTAGATATACAAAGAAAGTTATGAGACTCAGAGTAGCCCAATGTTGTGTAGATCTTCCTATGACCTTGTACTATGTGTGAGTATACTAAGCTGTTTCATTATTGTGTACCTGATAAATGGTCATAGATTGGAAATATGTTTTGAATTGAATGTCGAGGACACATTGTCAGTTCATAATCTGTGAATAATCAAAACTACATTTAACAAAAACACGCACTTAACGTGTTGTTTTTGTTTAGATGAGCGTGCTGAGATTTGTCGACAGAAACTCAAATCTGAACTAAGGAAGAAGTTTGAAACTGTGTTCGAGGGCATAGCTAAACAAGGAAACCCAACTCTTCTCAATAAGATCTACACAGATCTCTACATCACAGAGGGTGAGAGTGGAGAGATCAATAAAGAACATGAGGTGAGACAGATTGAGACAGCATCCAGGAAATCAGCAAGAACAGAAACAGCCATCACATGCAACAACATCTTTAAACCCTCAGCTGGACGAGACACACCTATCAGAATTGTTCTGACAAAAGGAGTTGCTGGCATCGGAAAAACTGTCTCTGTGCAGAAGTTCATCACGGACTGGGCTGAGGGACTAGCCAATCAGGAAATCCAGTTCATCTTTCCTCTTCCGTTTCGAGAGCTGAATTTGTTGGATGGAGAAGAGTTCAGTCTGAAGGAACTTGTCCATCACTTCTTCTCGGAAACCAGAGAATCAGGAATCTCCAACTACGACAAGTACAACGTTCTGTTTGTCTTTGACGGTCTGGATGAGTGTCGACTGCCCTTAGCCTTCAAAAAGAACAAGAGCTGGTGTGATGTCACAAAGTCCACCTCAGTGGATGTGCTGCTGACCAACCTGATCAGAGGAAAGCTTCTTCCCTCTGCTCTCATCTGGATCACCACTCGACCTGCAGCAGCCAATCAGATCCCTTCTGAGTGTGTTGACCTGGTGACAGAGGTACGAGGGTTCAATGACCCACAGAAGGATGAGTACATCATGAAGAGATGCAGTGATGAGATCCTGGCCGAGAGAATCATCTCACACATCAAGACATCAAGGATCCTCTACATCATGTGCCACATACCAGTCTTCTCTTGGATTACTGTTACAGTCCTTGAACACATGCTGAGAACAGAGAAGAAAGAGAAGATGCCCAAGACCTTGACTGAGATGTACACAACCTTCCTGGTGTTACAGACCAAACAGAAGAAGGTGAAGTATGCTGGGAAAACTGAGACCGATCCACACTGGGATGAAGAGAGCATTCAGAGTATTCTGTCACTGGGAAAACTGGCCTTCCACCAGCTGGAGAAAGGCAACCTGATTTTCTATGAGAAAGACCTGACAGAGTGTGGCATTGATGTCCATGATGCCTCAGTGCACTCAGGAGTGTTCACACAGATCTTCAGACAGGATGGTAAAGTCTTCCAGGAGAAGGTGTTCTGCTTTGTCCATCTGAGCTTTCAGGAGTTTCTGGCTGCTGTGTTTGTGTTTCTCTCATTCATCAACAACAAGCAGAATCTGATGTCTGAGACTCCATCAGCTTCCTGGTCCAAAAAGTGTTGACTCTTTTCAGAGAGAAACCAGAAGTCCGATTCTACAAGAGTGCTGTGGACAAGGCCTTGCAAAGTAAGAATGGACAACTGGACCTTTTCCTCCGCTTCCTCCTGGGCCTCTCAATGGAGTCCAATCAGAATGACTTACGAGGCCTACTGACTCAGAAAAGTAACAAGACAGAGAGCCGTGAGGAAACAGTCAAGTACATCAAGGAGAAGATCAGAGAGGATCCCTCTGCAGAGAGATGCATGAATCTGTTCCACTGTCTGAATGAACTGAATGACCATTCTCTGGTGGAGGAGATCCAACACTACCTGAGCTCAGGAAGTCTCTCCAGTGAGAGAGCTCTCATCTACACAGTGGTCAGCTCTGGTCTTTGTGTTGCTGACTTCAGAAGAGAAGATGGACGTGTTTGACCTGAAGAAATACTCCAGATCAGAGGAAGGTCTTCTGAGGCTGCTGCCAGTGGTCAAAAACTCCAAAGCTGCTCTGTATGTATAAGGCATTTGATTTTTAATGATAATATTACAACAGCACATATTGTGATAGTGTTTGATTATAATATGTTCCTATAATACAAAACATGACTCTGATGATGTCTCATGTTCTCCTTATGTTATTAGGCTGAATGACTGTAACCTCTCAGAACGGTGCTGTGAAGCGCTGGCCTCAGCTCTCCCCTCCTCAGATCTGACACAGCTGGACTTGAGTAACAACAACCTGGGGGATTCAGGCATGAAGCTGCTCTCTGCTGGACTGGGGAATCCACTCTGCAAGCTGGAGACACTGAGGTCTGTATTCATGTTCAACATGACACAACCAGGGGACAGTGTTGTAGTCATGATCACCTAAACCTTGACCAAGGTGTATCGAGACCGAGACAAGACCAAGACTTTGAGGGGTCGAGACCGGGTCAAGACTAAGACCAAGGCAGGGCGATACCGGGTCAAGACCAGACCACTTAAAACACACAAGCAGTAGGGTTTGACTCGGTAAAAAGTTAGATTTGATCTGTAACTGTGTATTTGAACAAAGAATTTGCACTCTCAAAGTAGTGCAGTGTGCTTATGGCCAGGCAAGCATTATATTTAATGCATTAGTTTTTTTCTTTTCTTAGAGGCGTATTAGTACTCTGCTTTCACATCTGTCTCTCACCCAAGTGAATGAGCGCGGTACCACAGCGTTTAACTTAGCTTTATTAAGTCGGGAGAGGTATGCAGCTGACATGAGTTAACGTTGAGGTAACATAACTTTATATTCATCATTAGCTACATAGCTTTAGGTGGTCTGGCTCGTTATCACAAACACAATCTGCCAAGCAACTTTAAACAAAATGTTAAATGCCGGTAAAGGTTTTATGTAGGCCTAGTCCCAGCCTCATCAGTGAGCGTCTCTTTGCATAATTACACAAGGTTGTGTTTTCTTTTGGACGTTATTGTAAACTATTTGTGGTTCAGGTCTGCATACCTGTTCAACATAACACAACCACAGTTATAATCACACCACACACTGAATCACACACCACACACTGGTTGTGAGTTTGTGGTCTATTAAAGGTACAAGGGGGCCGGACAAAGAATATTCAGGGCAGGCTAGGTTTGTCATCCACAAGGCAGAGTCATTCAGGTACAGGGCAGCAGGCAGACTCGAAGTCAGGGCAGGCAGGATGTAAGGACCAGGGGAACTAAGAGGCAGAAAAGACTAAAGGAGGTAGAGAAAAACATGCTGGTACTGTAGGCTTGACAATTAAGAAGAACTGACCCCAAACTGAAAACACAGGGATAAATGAGGGTAGGAAGGAAGATGGGAGACACCTGGAGGGGGTGGAGACAAACATGAGATGGGTGAAACAGAACAGGGTGGGACAGGAATCTATTTAAGACATACTACTTCATTATATTATTGTAGATTGACATGGCATTGTATTTTGTATCTGTCTGCTAGTGTACTGTTGTCCCTGTGCTTGACACCACTATCCCTGCATCAAGGGTTGTGTGTCAGAAATAGCCAGAAAAGTATGCTGCGTGGTATACTGAGAAACCTGCTATTGGATGTAATATGCAATACTTTCTTGGTGTATTGTACTACTATAGCTCTGGAAAGAATTAGGAGACCACTGCACCTTTTTCTTTCCTTTTAAAAAAAGGAAACTCCACACTTTTAGCCTGACGTTGTCATACTCATGATACCGCTCCATTGGGCTGTGAGTACGGGGCATGTTTCAACCGAACCCGGAACCACGAAAAGTATTTTAGAAAATGATTCCCGCTCCACAGTCTGGAATCTACACAATCTTTAGCTCATGAAAAAGAACGATTACTGACTACCGTTTCATTGTGTTCAAATCAAATGTTATTTGTATAGCCCTTTCTACAAGCAATATCGCATAGGGCTTCACACACGCCCATAGAACTGCACCTAAACCAACCTAAACCCTCAAGGAAGACAAGGAAAAACTCACAAAAACTCATAGATAAAACATTTAAGAAAGCCTGGGAGGAGCAATTCAGTGAGAGTTCCACTTCTCCAGAGGTGGTCGGTGACAAAGAGAGGTGCAGACCATAAGCAAAGCATAATCATGCATCAAGAGTAGAGATGAAAATAAAATGTACAAATGGATGTTGAACACAGATAATCAGAGTTCCAACTCAGTGCTCTTGATGTAACCCTAAACACCTAGTACAGTGCCAGCCTCCCTGATTGAAACATGAAGTCTGTTCCAGAGGAGAGAAGCTCTATATGAGAACACCTTGTCCCCCTGTTGGTTTCAGCTTGCAACAGTAACTCACCACAACACCCATAGGAAATGATCAGACTGATATTCTTTATTTCTACCTCTAGAAGATAGTAGTGTTTGTAGTACTTATCATGATATCCTTCTACAGGCTGTCAGGCTGTCACATCAAAGAAGAAGGCTGTGCTTCTCTGGCCTCAGCACTGAAGTCAAATCCCTTCCTGAGAGAACTGCACCTGAGTAAATGTGACCTACAGATTTTAGACATGAAGGTGCTCTCTTCTCTACAGGAAAATCCAGTCTGCAAACTGGAGAGTCTGAGGTCTGTAATCATCATCTAATAGTTTCAATCACACATCACATCCTATTTGCACTCGTTATTCAGAAAATATGGTTGTTTATTAAGTTAAAAGGTGTAAACTTTATGCAGGAAAGAGATTCATTAATTTCATTTAGTCATTTAGCAGACGCTCTTATCCAGAGCGACTTACAGTAAGTACAGGGACATTCCCCCCGAGGCAAGTAGGGTGAAGTGCCTTGCCCAAGGACACAACGTCATTTGGCAGAGCCGGGGATCGAACCAGCAACCTTCTGATTACTATCCCGATTCCCTAACCGCTCAGCCACCTGACTCCCTGCAATCACTAGTGATGAAGAAAGTGTTTTGTCCGTCTCTTCATAAACGGAGTGACTAAGTTCAGTTGAGTTCTGGATTTTAATAAGTATTTATCAATCTGCAGATTGGGAGAGAACCAGACCTCTGACAATAAATGACAACACAACACCAGGCTTAGGTCTCAATCATGTCTCTCTCAGCTCTGAAGGCTGGAGGACCATCTTTTATAGGGCACAGGAATGGAAACATAGATAGTGACAGTCAGGCAGTAATGATGTTACAACAGTCTCAGAGGAAGAGATTCACAGCTCCCAACACATGACCACTCAGACTAGAGGTCATAGTTGGCGCTCTCCTTGTAGTCATGACAAAGGACGTTTACCCAGTGCTTTCTCCTGATCCCGAACATCTATTAACCCTGACACATAGACACAATCTACTCTTAAAAATAGCAAGCTTACATGAGAACATACTAACTAGTATCCAATGACTAGTTCTATTGATTAGTGAATAATGTAAGCACACTGGAAATCGCAATTTCTTCCAAGTGAGCATACAGGGTTAAATAATTTAATAGGTACAAGTATAAATAACAAGTAGGTAGTTAAAAACAAAAGTAATCCTGAAATGAAGGGGAAAGGGAGAGACGGCAGGGAGGTTAACAGGTGAACACAAGTTTGAAAAGGTGAGTTTTGAAGTCCTCTATGAAGAATGGCAGGGCTGCTGGAATTTGGTTTGGGAAGGTGTGACAACTGATAGGCCCTGTCAGGTCTGGAGCTTGGTCCCGGGGTTGAGTGTGGTTGTGGTGGAGGAGGAATTTGGAGAGGTAGGGAGGGGCCATGTTTGGGCAGAAAAAGTGTTTGTAATCTTTCTTGTCATGATCCTTCCACAGGTTGTCAGGCTGTGACATCACAGAAGAAGGCTGTGCTTCTCTGGGTTCAGCTCTGAAGTCAAACCCCTCCCTTCTGAGAGATCTGGATCTAAGCAACAGTGACCTGAGGGATTCAGGCATGAAGCTGCTCTCTGCTGGACTGGGGAATCCACTCTGCAAACTGGAGACACTGAGGTCTGTATTTATGTTCTACATGAGACAATAGTAAAGATATATTAGAACAATGTATTTGTATGGTTGATTTAGACAACTCTTTGTGTAATGGGGGAAGAGAAGAGTTCTGAAGAGTTTTGGTACAGAGGCAGATTGCAAACGTTAGGTAGCTGGCTTTGCCAGCATCACTTACGCCTAACTTATCTTTTTTTGATATGTTTTCTTTCTAAATGCCGGTAAAAGTTTTATGTAGGCCTAGTCCCAGCCTCATCAGTGAGCGTCTCTTTGCATAATTACACAAGGTTTGTGTTTTCTTTTGGACGTTATTGTAAACTATTTGTGGTTCAGGTCTGCATACCTGTTCAACATAACACAACCACAGTTATAATCACACCACGCACTGAATCACACACCACACACTGGTTGTGAGTTTGTAGTCTATTAAAGGTACAAGGGGGCCGGACAAAGAGTATTCAGGGCAGGCTAGGTTTGTCATCCACAAGGCAGAGTCATTCAGGTACAGGGCAGCAGGCAGACTCGAAGTCAGGGCAGGCAGGATGTAAGGACCAGGGGAACTAAGAGGCAGAAAAGACTAAAGGAGGTAGAGAAAAACATGCTGGTACTGTAGGCTTGACAATTAAGAAGAACTGACCCCAAACTGAAAACACAGGGATAAATGAGGGTAGGAAGGAAGATGGGAGACACCTGGAGGGGGTGGAGACAAACATGAGATGGGTGAAACAGAACAGGGTGGGACAGGAATCTATTTAAGACATACTACTTCATTATATTATTGTAGATTGACATGGCATTGTATTTTGTATCTGTCTGCTAGTGTACTGTTGTCCCTGTGCTTGACACCACTATCCCTGCATCAAGGGTTGTGTGTCAGAAATAGCCAGAAAAGAGTGCTGCGTGGTATACTGAAAGACCTGCTATTGGATGTAATATGTAATACTTCCTTGGTGTATTGTACTACTATAGCTCTGGAAAGAATTAGGAGACCACTGCACCTTTTTCTTTCCTTTTTAAAAAAGTGGACGATTTTGAGTAAGGAACAGAAGGGTAAGATTTAAGAGGCCACTGCAAATGTTACCCTTCTGTTCCTCCCTCAAAATGGTCCTTCTCCACTTTCTTAAAAAGGAAAGAAAAAGGTGCACTGCATGTACAATTTCTGACACTATAGTTTGGTACGATTCCATTTGAGATAAAAGTAGTCAGCCAACCTGAACAGACAGTCCTCTGACTGATCAAACCTTGGTATTTGAGAGGAAAATGACAGACTGATATTATGTATTTCTACCTCCAGAGGGTAGTAGTGTTTATAATTCTTCTCATAATCATAATAGAAATACCTCAGGATGACCACATGATGTCTCAGTAAACGACAAGAGATAGAATATTCCACAGGTACAATCCAGCCCAGTGACATCAGCTTATCAGACAGGTTAATATTTCACATTGGTTACTGACTACCGTTTCATTGTGTTCAAATCAATGTTATTTGTATAGCCCTTTCTACAAGCAATGTCACAGAGGGCCCATAGAACTGCACCTAAACCAACCTAAACCCTCAAGGAAGACAAGGAAAAACTCAGGAAAACTCAGTTAAAACATTTAAGAAAGCCTGGGAGGAGCAATTCAGTGAGAGTTCCACTTCTCCAGAGGTGGTCGGTGACAAAGAGAGGTGCAGACCATAAGCAAAGCATAATCATGCATCAAGAGTAGAGATGGAAATAAAATGCGCAAATGGATGTTGAACACAGATAATCAGAGTTCCAACTCAGTGCTCTTGATGTAACCCTAAACACCTAGACAGTGCCAGCCTCCCTGATTGAAACATGAAGTCTGTTCCAGAGGAGAGAAGCTCTATATGAGAATATCTTGTCCCCCTGTTGGTTTCAGCTTGCAACAGTAACTCACCACAACACCCATAGGAAATGATCAGACTGACTTTCTTTATTTCTACCTCTAGAAGATAGTAGTGTTTGTAATCCATATCATGATTAAATTCTACAGGCTGTCAGGCTGTCACATCACAGAGGAAGGATGTGCTTCTCTGAGCTCAACTCTGAAGTCAACCTCCTTCCTGAGACAACTGGAGCTAAGTAACAATGATCTGAAGGATGCCGGCATGAAGCTGCTCTCTGCTGGACTGGGGAATCCACTCTGCAAGCTGGACACACTGAGGTCTGTATTTATGTTCTACATGAGACATTAGTAAAGTTAGAATCACATAATGTATTTGTATGGTTGATTTAGACAACAGAGTTTCACTCATGGCTTCATCAAAGAGAGAACTGGAGGGAATATCATCTGCAGCACCTTTATAGACTCTGTAATCTAAATCAGTAGCACACACAATATCACTTTCCCATTGTGGACATGTGTCTTTGTGGTTGTTGTGATGTTAATTCTTTTTGACATTTTACGAATGTTGGGGTCACCAGGAAAAGTAAGACATTTGAAGTTGGGTAAAAACTATTTGGGTGTTTTCTCTGCTGTTAAATATAATAGCAGTCATGTTTGACCCTTATGACAAAACAAGGTGTAGTCTTTTACCAACTCCTACATTAGGCCAATGAGGTGGGACCAGGGAAGCACTTGCTTGGACGCGTGTTCTGCATGCCAATAATCAATGTCCACAATATGTCTGCATTTCTGTGCTGACGGCCTGCTCACTGAGCACCAGCAATACAGTCCATTTCATTTCTGGATTAGTTCCATTCATTTTCTTTTGCACACAAATCAAACAATGACACACAAACCTGACACGGTGAAAAGCTGTATGCTTTTCCACCTAGCCACACACCTGTGTATCCCTGGCTGTTAATTACCTATATGCCTTCCCAAAGGCAATGCTCCACCCAGTGCTCAAACATAATACTGCCGATTAATTAGCATCACCAACGTGGTATATAAACAAAACAAAACAAAGTTGTATAATGGCTCCAACACAAGGGTTAAGATATACTATTCATCATATTATTGTACATTTACCTGGACAGGGAGTTATGCATCTGGCAGCTTTTGTGCTGTTGTTTAAAATGTTCAAAGTCTTCAATCAATCTTCAAAGTTCAAAAAACGGCACTGGAACTCTGCAAAGTTTGATGCAAAGGGTTTATTGGTCTTCAAGATGACAGAAATCCCAATAAATGTGAGCAGGTTCCGGAACCCAACTGATCTTTACCCCCCAGTCATGCAATTACATACTGCTCACCTATTTCCATGTGTTATTTTACTATTGATAATTACAAATGGTCTCAGATCTTACTCATAACACAATTGGTCACTTGTTCTGGGGGTTTCAGATTTAACTCGCACCTTAGCTTTGGTGCTTAAATGTTCCTTGCTTAAATTTGGAGATGTACATTTTGCTGCTGAGTGACACTAATACGTTTTTCTCTTAAAACAGGTTCTGTAACCCACATTTACGACGAGGCTGCTCACGCTGCTTACACAATGAGGCTTGTTGTAAATCCTCCCTACTTAGGGCTAGTGCTGACCTTGTGCAGGCGGCCACAGATAAGATTCTAGGCGTGGGGTCAAAAACAGTTGATCTTGACTTGTAGCTCAGGCCTCTGCCTGCGAAGGACGATGCCTGCCTCCAGGTGGCCTTCTCCCTCACTCCTCAGCCTCTGTCACCCAGATCTCACACTCAGGCTCAATATCTTCTATCGTTTAGTGGTAATAATACTAAGCTCAACTATAATAAGTCAACAGCTTAACATATGGTTTCCAGTAATATAAAATAATACTAAAAGGGGTGAAAAAGGTTTCATTTTCAATCAGATAAATCCATAATCATAATCATACCCATCTTCATCGTTTCAACAGTATGGTGTCAATTTCCACGTCAGTCCCTGTGGTTGGCACCTCTTCCACTGCATGAAAGGTTTCGGATTAGGTATAGCAAGAAAAGTGTGCTTGGTGTATAATACTACTATGTAACTGGCTATTTTTACTTCAGAGGATGGTACATTTACATTTATTCTTTCAGCAGACACTTTTATCCAAAGGGACTTCCAAGAGAGAGCTTTACAAAAAGTGCATAGGTCAATGATCATAAACAACGAGATAGCACCAAACATTGCGGGTAGCCAAAACATGAAGCATACATTGTGAAAAAGCAAATAAGTGCCAAAGGGAAGAAACATAAGAGCATGTACAATTAATCAACATGATCCTCTAAAGTGCTAGAGTGTACCTGGTGGAAAGCAAGCAACAATAATATAATTCATGTGGTGGCTAGCTTTTTAGCCAAACAGGTGCACGGATGAGCGCAACAGTCAGCCAGGTTTCAGATGCAAAGGTTGTGATTTTATTGATCAAGACAGGAACACATTCGGTTAGGTCTCTCCGAGCACAAGATAGAGAGCCTACTTAACATTTGAATACAGACAGCATTTATAGTGCACGGAACACCCCTTATCTTAATGACAGTTTCGCCCTGTCCTCCCAAACCCCAAATGTTAGTTTGCCCTGCTCTCGATGTATCTCGTTATCTCCTGTAAGCGTTATGTCAATATGTTATGTTCTCGTTGTAACTGATGTGATTCATGCTTATCGTGAACCAGCTGACCCTCCCCCTTACTCTCCCTGTTTCTCTGCTGAGAGACCAAATGTCAAGACAAAGCTTGCTTGACCTGGGGTTATCCACTTACGCCTAAACTTATCCATATAAGAGGTGTCTTATCCAGTTTTCGGCCTACCACATTCACAGCAAGTACAAATAGTTAAATCAGTTACAACTAACCAACAGGAGTGACCAACAAGTCCCTCAATAATTGTCATTGTGTTCCTGGAGGAAATAAGCTAACATCTGATCCAACAAATCTTGAAGTGCTGGTGTACTCCCGGAACAAGTGCGTCTTTAGCCTTTTCTTGAAGGTGGGGAGACAGTCAGTGTCTCTGATGGAGGTGAGGAGGTGATTCCCCCATTGGGAGGCCAGACAGGAGAAGAGCTTGGGTTGGGAGCGGGTGCTCTTGAGAGGTGGGGCCACCAGACGGTTGTCAGAAGAAGACCGTAGGTGGCGGGTAGGGGTGTAAGGCTGGAGGAGAGACTGGATGTAGGCAGGTGCAGTCCCGTTCACCGCTCGGAAGGTCAGTACCAGGGTCTTGAATCTGATGCGGGCCGTGATGGGT
>JAMDYH010001463.1:36912-51948 GCA_023658055.1 Thaleichthys pacificus
ACTTTCCCAGCCAAGGCTTGCTGATGAATCACACAGTGATACTTCATGAAGTCGGGGAAATCCGGATCATTACGGCACAGTGCTATAAAACCAGCGTGCACACCGCACATTGCCGGTGCCCCATCGGTAGTGATTGCCACCAGTTTCTGAATGGGGATGTTCTTTTCACGGACATAGCTTTTAAAAACGTTGTAAATATCCTCACCTCTCGTTCTCTGTTTTAATTGGAGAAGAGTGAGGAAGTCCTCCTTTGTTGTAAAGTCCTGGAAAGCCATTCTGACAAATACAACAAGCTGAGCCGTGTCCATTACATCCAGCGATTCATCAAACTGCAGTGAAAAATATTCACAGAGTGACAAGTCCTCCAACACCTGTTGACCAACGTTATCCGACAGTAACTCGATCCTTCGTGTCACTGTTGTAGGACCAAGAGGCACAGCACGGAATGCAGCTTTTATGTCCTCTTTGTTTTTGAAGGTGCTGCAAACAGTCTCTGCGGTGACGGTCAATAGTTCCTTAAACAAATCCCCATCTGTAAAAGGTCTCTTGTGTTTAGCCAAAATGTGGCTAATACGAAATGACGCCTCAGTTGCAGCCTTACTTTGAGACGTAGGTTGTGAGAAAAGCGACTGTTGAGCCTTCAACTCCACTTTCAGCTCCTGAACTTTTTTGGCGCGGATTGCGCTCTTTGGTGGATAGCAGTCTTTGAATTTCGGATGGTTAGTGTTGTGGTGCCGCTCCAAATTCCCTCGCTTAGACAGTGCCTGTGGCTGGTGGCACAACATACACACACTCTTGTCTTTTACCAAGGTAAAGATGAATTCCTCCTCCCATTCATGATGGAAACTGTAGTTTTTCGCCCTCTTTCGTGGTGCCTCTGCCATGCTTGCTAACACTATGTGGACAACACGGCCGGGTAAATAAACAAACCAACGGCAACCACGCCCACAGGTATCCTGGGATAGCAGGTCTCTCAAAGGTCGTCTTCGGGAAAAAACGCCCATTTATTCTGTCGGTGAATTGCTTTGCAACACGCACAGGCCAATATGCAAATCCAGGTACAAGAGAACGCGCGTTCAGTTTAAGAATCCTCCGCGTTCATGAATTAGTCGGAGATCAGTATTTCTGAAATTATTTTGGAGATCGACAGGGAAAGTCTCCGAGATCGACACGTCGATCGCGATCGACAGGTTGGCGACCTCTGGTGTATTGCAAACAAACTTTATTAAAAGAAAGCAATTATATAATTCATACAATATAAATGTGACTTTGGATTCATTTAATAGCTGCACATAAAACATTACATTGATACCTGCCCCCTCTAATAACTACTTATCCCTAACACATGACATGTAAAGGTAAAAGCTTGTACACAATATGGGCACATTCCTCTGATCTAACGTTGCTGACATATCAAATATCAATCAAATAGTAGTCGGACAACGAGGTGTTGTCTTCTGCTGGTGAGATCAGATTGGATTACCTTTAAAGTCACATTCATATTTTTGCATGTTCAGAAGACCAGCAGCTCAATAAACATAGGTGAACTGTGTCCTTTCTTCAGACTGAATCCGGGTTGGACACCAGGTAGACAAGTCCACCATGTGGGCTGTGGACAGCGGCTTTGGACAAGGTCAGCTTGGTGTTGTCAGGCCAGGTAGTCATGATCCAAGGACTCTGGTCCACCTACAATTCAATAGGAAACCAGAGAAATAAGAGGGATTTTTTTTTTAGATCAGGGGTATTCAACTTCTATGCGGTCCATAGTCTGCAATTTTCCTGTTCTACCTCATCACTGTCACTCACCCACCCAGCAGTGTCCCAGGTCAAATGTATGCCCTGTTTAGAGCCTTCAAATGAATAAAAAACTAGCTTCATGTCCAGAGTTAAGTTTTAAGGGACTTAGATTAAAAACAATACCATCAATAGAATTCTGACTGACCCTAGTTCCACATCCCACACATCAAGAGGAGATCTGGGGAACATAGGACGTTGTGTCACCACAGTAGCCTATACATTTCGCTACCTACCAGATGTAGTCCAGGTCTCCAAACCTGTTCTTGGAGAACTGCCTGACTAGCTAGCATAGCTAGCTACAGTACAGTAGCATTAACGTGTGCTTGATCGACTGTAGTGCTAGTTATCGATCAAAACAAAACAAAATATAAAAGCCAAAACTAGTACAGTACCTCTTTTGTTGGGTGGTCCACTTAGGTTTCTTATGAGATTATGAGACTTTTTCATTACAAACACTTGTACAGACATCTACCAACCCGTCTGCTACGAGGAGAATAAACCCAACAGAATCCCAACTCTTGCGTAGTGGACGCAACGTTTTTTTTTAACTCCCCCCACTCCCCTACCCATTGGTTTACAGCTTTAATTATGCAAATATATCTTAACTTGATATCCAGAATTGCATTTTGGATATCAAGAATTCGAATTGTTGATATCCAGAATTGCATTTTGGATATCAAGAATTCGAATTTTGGATATCAAGAATTGCATTTTGGATATCAAGAATTCGCATTTTGGATATCCAGAATTGAATTCTGGATATCAAGAATTCGAATTTTGGATATCAAGAATTGCATTTTGGATATCAACAATTCGAATTTTGGATATCAAGAATTGCATTTTGGATATCAAGAATTCGAATTTTGGATATCAAGAATTGCATTTTGGATATCAACAATTCGAATTCTTGATATCAGTAATGAATTGTTGATATCCAAAATAATTTTGGATATCAAGAATTCGAATTTTGGATATCCAGAATTGTATTTTTGATATCAAAAATGCGAATTGTTGATATCCAAAATGCAATTCTTGATATCCAAAATTCGAATTCTTGATATCAACAATTCAATTCTGGATATCAACAATTCGAATTCTTGATATCCAAAATGCAATTATTGATATCCAAAATTCGAATTATTGATATCCAAAATGCAATTCTGGATATCAACAATTCGAATTTTTGATATCAAAAATACAATTCTAAGCTTTTTTACTAAGTATGCCAGGCCGTTTTATCATTTAACCAATGAATTGTTGATATCAAGAATTCGAATTGTTGATATCCAGAATTGAATTCTGGATATCCAAAATTCGAATTGTTGATATCCAAAATGCAATTGTTGATATCCAAAATGCGAATTGTTGATATCCAAAATGCAATTGTTGATATCCAAAATTCGAATTGTTGATATCCAAAATGCAATTGTTGATATCCAAAATTCGAATTGTTGATATCCAAAATGCAATTGTTGATATCAACAATTCGAATTTTGGATATCAACAATTCGAATTTTGGATATCAACAATTCATTGGTTAAATGATAAAACGGCTTGCCATACGAAATTGCTTTCTCAACAAAACCCAATGGTTGGTAATTTGGGGGGTTGGCATTTTTCACTCATAATCCAAGCTCCAATTTGCGTGCTAGAACGTCTCTATCACGTTGTATCCATGCGTCGTTGCTAACGTGTAGTGACGTAGGCTAGCACTGCTACCCTTCGTTGACAGAAGACACTTTTCGCCAGAGAGTAATGGACAGAGAGAGAGAGGGAGAGCAGGTGTGTGTGTGGTGTGTGTTCATTATGCAGAGAGATGGAGAGAGTAATGGACAGAGAGACAGAGGGAGAGAGAGAGGCAGGTGTGTGTAGTGTGTGTATTATGTTCACGTTTGATTGCTTTGTTAAGATCCCTTGGATCCAAACACGTTCTCAGCTTTCTATTGGGCTTTTCCACAGCGACCAGGGAGCTGACCCATGATGTAGGTTCATCTATTTTCTTTATCACTCCTAGTTTCTCCATTCTAGTTAACTCCTCTGTGAGTTTTCCTCTCAGCTTGAATGGTATCTTTCTGCATGGATGAACTACTGGAGGCACATTTTCATCAACTTGTATTTTGTATTCCCCCGGTAAACATCCAAGTCCCTCAAAACAGTCACTGTATTCCTCCATGAGTGAGTCATGGTCATTAGAAGGTTTAGATGAGACTACGAAGACTCTCTTCACAAGGTTTAGTCGTTGGCATGCTTGTAATCCCAATATTGGCTTGACACTCATATCAACAATCAACAGCAGTGCTTTTATTTGCTTACCGCGGTGTTCGAATGTTGCGATGCAGCCTCCTTTGACCGGCACTTTTTCTCCCGTGTATCCACTCACTTTTGTTTTCACAGGGAATATTTTGCTTTTCACAGTGAGTTTCTCATACTCATTCACAGATATGAGGTTGACTGAAGCTCCCGTGTCCAGTTTGAATGGAATGATAGTCCTGTTAACAGTCAATGGTACTATCCATTCTTCTTCATCTTTAGCCTCCTTCATATGCACTGCATCCACAAAGAACTCCTTAATTTCCTCTTCAACTGCATGTACCTTCTTTTTCTTGAAGGCCTCCGCTTTGCAATATTTTGAGAAGTGGTTCTTCTTCCCGCAGTTATGACACTCTTTGCCATATGCTGGACACGACATTGGTTTGTGGCTCCCTCCACATTTACCACATTTAAAGTCTGTTTTAGCCTCTCTTTGCGACTTGTATTTATTTGGATGCTTAGAGTACTGTTCTCCTGTTTTTATCGCATGTACTGCTGTCTCATCCCTGCGCAGCTCTTTGGCTTGAGCACGTGTGGTTTCTGCTGCTCTGCACATGTTAATAGTTTTGTCCATGTCAAGTTTTGCTCCCGCAACAGTCTTTCTCTTAGTCCATTATCGGGTATGCACAGACGATCTTGTCTCTAACTAGCGAGTCTTTCAAATTTCCAAATTCACACGTCTTACTCAGTGTGTGCAACTCAGCTAGATACTGATCAAAACCTACTCCTTGTTTTTGATCACATGAGAAAAACTTATATCTCTCAAATGTAATGTTCTGTTTTGGCACAAAGTACTCTTCAAACTTGTCCATTAGCTCATCCAGGCTAGCATCATCGTCGAGTTGGAAACTGTTGTAAATATCCAATGCATCTTCACCTATCACGTGCAGCAAGATTGACGCTTTTACCTTATCGTCTTCCTCCGCTCCACATCCACTTGCAGCCATATATATGTTGAATCTCTGCTTAAACCTTTTCCAGTTATCAGCCAGATTTCCTGTTAGCGGCATAGGTGTAGGTGGACTTAGCTTATCCATGTTTCCTCTCCGTCTCTTTTCTTTGACGATCCGACACTTGTTGCTATCGTTAGCCTCTCCTGCTAATCCTTGCAGCGTGCAGAACTCTACTTCTTCTTCCGGCGAAATATCCTCGTCTGACACCATGTTATGTTTGTTCCTTATTATAAACCGGGCGCAGCAGCATGTTTAGTTCTGGTACTCTTTACTCAATAACAGTGTTATAACTCTTTATTCAATAACCATCTTAACACATGTGGTCACTCATCTCCGGTCTACAGGTCTACCCCCTAGACTCTCCTATGTCACTTGTCACGTGACCTATCAGATCCAATCAACACAGTAGGGATCTCACCCTTAGTTATTTTAACTGTTATTTGTACCTTTGCATTCTCTAATCCTACTTTCTCTCTCCCCCCCCCCCCCCCTTCACCCCCCTGTGGTGTGGGGAGTTGAGCTGTCAACACCTGCCAGGTCGCTGGTCTGCCAACATTGGACATAGTTGTGGACATCTGTCTCATGATGGAGCACACAGTTCCTGTTTCCTTCCTGTCCATCTACCTGGTTGTTCTGTGATGCTGTGCTGATCCTACTTCCCAGTCCTGTGGCTACCACTGGCCAAACTGACATGTGCCAACTCAGAGGACTGAGTTGGAACTCTGATTATCTGTGTTCAACATCCATTTGCACATTTTATTTCCATCTCTACTCTTGATGCACGATTATGCTTTGCTTATGGTCTGCACCTCTCTTCGTCACCCATCATTTCTGGAGGAGTGGATCTCTCCCTGAATTGCTCCTCCCAGGCTTTCTTAAATGTTTTAACTGAGTTTTCCTGAGAGTTTGTCCTTGTCTTCCTTGAGGGTTTAGGTTGGTTTAGGTGCAGTTCTATGGGCATATGTGAAGCCCTCTGCGACATTGCTTGTAGAACGGGTTATACAAATAACATTTGATTTGAGCACAATGACACGGTAGTCAGTAACCAATGTGAAATATTAACCTGCCTGAGAAGCTGATTTCACTAAGCTGGATTGTACCTGTGGAATATTCCATAAAACTATTGTCTATCGTATACTGAGACATCATGTGGTACATCCTGAGGTATTTGTATTATGTTTATAAGAAGCATTACAAACACTACTACCCTCTGGAGGTAGAAATAAAGAATATGAGTCTGTCATTTTCCTCTCAAACACCAAGAAGGTTTGATCAGTCAGAGCAGTGGTTCCCAACCCTGGTCCTCTGGGACCCCCTGTCCTGCATGTTTTAGATGTTTCTCTAATGCACATGTCATCCATACTGGTCTGTCAAAATAAGGGGCATATCCATTCTATGGACATCACATCTGCTTTCTTACAGGGCGTGCAGTTGTCCAGAGAAATCTATGTCCGACCCCCTCCTGAAGCTGAAAAGGAAGATATTCTATGGAAATGAAACACGTGTGTTCATGGCCTTGCAGATGCATCACTATGTTGGTACAACAAGGTGACAGAAATCATGCAGAGTACAGGTGGTACAATGTCTCAAGTAGATCCAGCAGGATTTTATTGGTTGAATGAACAGTGTAGAGGGGAAATAACAGGTTAACAATCTCCATTTACTTAAAATAAATAACAATGTGACATATACAAAAACGTATATATAACAAAGTCCACAGATGTAATCCTATGGTAGGATGTGAAATCCTATACACAGTCAATTCCTGATGCTGTATTCCAAAGGTTCCATGGACAAAACATTGTGCAGAAGATCACAGTTGACAACAGCTTCCAGAAGATGTGGGAGAAATGTATCCCACTGAAAGAGAAACAGTCCCTGAAAATGGTCATCTGCAAACTCAGAGCAAGGGAAATGGAGTTCCTACTTTGAATGATTATAGTCATGAACTGATTTGAACCCACAGACTGAGTCAGACTGGTTTTGGTATAACGTGTTGTCTTTTTCTCTGTAGGGACCGTTTGTAAGGACTTTGTTCTCATAGCAGGAACTATGACACTCTTTGCAGTTGTAGGACAACATCTGTCCAGGAAGAATTTGTCATTCAGTTTGTTATGAACACTTCAACATTTTGAGATGAAACCATTTCCATCATGCTTTATCTGCAACAACAATAACAAGGCTTTGTCAACTTGTGTTTTTATAATCAATTATTTTCTTGTTGGAAATGTTGGCAAATAAGGGACAGCAAACATGTAATCACTCACTAAGCAACAATCCCATGTTGTGCAGTGATTTGTACTCCCTCCCTCCCCCTCCCTCCTCTGAGACCCCAGTCCTCCCCTCCCTCCCTCCCCCTCCCTCCTCTGAGACCCCAGTCCTCCCCCACTCCCTCCCCCTCCCTCCTCTGAGAACCCAGTCCTCCCTCCCTCCCCCTCCCTCCTCTGAGACCCCAGTCCTCCCCTCCCTCCCAGTCCTCCCTCTGAAAGCCCAAAGGGAGTAGGGAGGGTGGGTGCAGGCCAAGGGAGGGAGGGGATCAGACTGGACACACACACACACAGTTTATATTCAAGTGGGTAATATTGTCATATTACTGGTCCTAAATGTAGTGTTTACAGTGTATGCATGCATGTGTGTGTGTGTATTGTTTGTCAACAATTAAAACCTCCTCCCCTCCCTCCCTCCCTCCCTCCCCCCCCTCCCTCCCTCTCCTCCCCTCCCCTCCCTCCCTCCTCTGAGAACCCAGTCCTCCCTCCCCTCCCCTCCCCTTCCTCCCTCCCCCCCTCCCTCCCCTCCCTCCCCCTCTGAGAACCCAGTCCTCCCCTCCCTCCCTCCCCCTCCCTCCTCTGAGACCCCAGTCCTCCCCCACTCCCTCCCCCTCCCTCCTCTGAGAACCCAGTCCTCCCTCCCTCCCTCCCCCTCCCTCCTCTGAGACCCCAGTCCTCCCCTCCCTCCCTCCCCCTCCCTCCTCTGAGACCCCAGTCCTCCCCCACTCCCTCCCTCCCCCTCTGAGAGCCCAAAGGGAGTAGGGAGGGTGGGGGCAGGTCAAGGGAGGGAGGGGATCAGACTGGACACACACACACACAGTTTATATTCAAGTGGGTAATATTGTCATATTACTGGTCCTAAATGTAGTGTTTACAGTGTATGCATGCATGTGTGTGTGTGTATTGTTTGTCAACAATTAAAACCTCCCTCCCCTCCCCTCCCTCCCTCCCTCTCCTCCCTCCTCCTCTGAGAACCCAGTCCTCCCCTCCCTCCCTCCCCTCCCTCCTCCTCTGAGAACCCAGTCCTCCCTACCCCCCTCCCTCCCTCCCCTCCCTCCTCCTCTGAGAACCCGGTCCTCCCCTCCCTCCCTCCCTCCCCCTCTGAGAACCCAGTCCTCCCTCCCCCCCCTCCCTCCCTCCCCTCCCTCCCTCCCTCCTCCTCTGAGAACCCAGTCCTCCCCTCCCTCCCTCCCTTCCCTCCCTCCCCTCCCCCTCTGAAAGCCCAAAGGGAGTAGGGAGGGTGGGTGCAGGCCAAGGGAGGGAGGGGATCAGACTGGACACACACACACACAGTTTATATTCAAGTGGGTAATATTGTCATATTACTGGTCCTAAATGTAGTGTTTACAGTGTATGCATGCATGTGTGTGTGTGTATGTTTGTCAACAATTAAAACCTCCCTCCCTCCCCTCCCTCCCTCCCTCCCCTCCCTCCCCCTCTGAGAACCCAGTCCTCCTCTCCCTCCCTCCCTCCCTCCCTCCCTCCCTCCCTCCCCCTCTAACCTCCTTCCCTCCCTCCCCCTCTAAGAACCCAGTCCTCCCTCCCTCCCTCCCTCCCTCCCCTCCCTCCCCCTCTGAGAACCCAGTCCTTCCCCTCCCTCCCTCCCTCCCTCCCCTCCCCTCTTGAGAACCCAGTCCCCCTCCCCTCCCTCCTCCTCTGAGAACCCAGTCCTCCCCTCCCCCTCTGAAAGCCCAAAGGGAGTAGGGAGGGTGGGTGCAGGTCAAGGAGGGAGGGGATCACACTGGACACACACACAGACAGTTTATATTCAAGTGGGTAATACTGTCATATTACTGGTCCTAAATGTAGTGTTTACAGTGTATGCATGCATGTGTGTGTGTGTATTGTTTGTCAACAATTAAAACCTCCCTCCCCTCCCCTCCCTCCCTCCCCTCCCCTCCCTCCCCTCCCCTCCCTCCCTCCCTCCCTACCTCCCTCCTCCTCCTCCCTCCTCCCTCCCTCCCTCCCTCCCTCCTCCTCTGAGAATCCAGTCCTCCCATCCCTCCCCCTCTGAGAACCCAGTCCTCCCTCCCTCCCTCCTCCTCTGAGAACCCAGTCCTCCCGTCCCCCTCTGAAAGCCCAAAGGGAGTAGGGAGGGTGGGGTGCAGGCCAAGGGAGGGAGGGGATCAGACTGGACACACACACACAGTTTATATTCAAGTGGGTAATACTGTCATATTACTGGTCCTAAATGTAGTGTTTACAGTGTATGCATGCATGTGTGTGTGTGTATTGTTTGTCAACAATTAAAACCTCCCTCCCTCCCCTCCCTCCCTCCCTCCCCTCCCTCCCCCTCTGAGAACCCAGTCCTCCTCTCCCTCCCTCCCCTCCTCCCTCCCTCCCTCCCTCCCTCCTTCCCTCCCTCCCCTCTAAGAACCCAGTCCTCCCCTCCCTCCTCCTCCTCCCTCCCTCCCTCCCTCCCCTCTGAGAACCCAGTCCTCCCCTCCTCCCGTCCCTCCCCTCCCTCCCCGCATCTGAGTAACCCAGTCCTCCCTCCCCCTCCCCTCCTCATCCTCTGAGAACCCAGTCCTCCCTCCCTCCTCCCCCCCCCTCCCTCCCTGAAAGCCCAAAGGGAGTAGGGAGGGTGGGTGCAAGGGCCAAGGGAGGGAGGGGATCAGACTGGACACACACACACAGTTTATATTCAAGTGGGTAATACTGTCATATTACTGGTCCTAAATGTAGTGTTTTACAGTGTATGCATGCATGTGTGTGTGTGTATTGTTTGTCAACAATTAAAACCTCCTCCCCTCCCCTCCCTCCCTCCCCTCCCTCCCCCATCCCTCCCTCCCTCCCTGGACCCAGTCCTACTCCCTCCATCCCGCCCTCCCTCCCGAAGCCCCTCCCTCCCCTCCCCTCCCTCCTCCTCTGAGACCAGTCCCTCCCCTCCCTCCCCCCTCTGAGGAACCCAGTCCTCCCTCCCCTCCCTCCCTCCCCTCCCCCTCTGAGAACCCAGTCCTCCCTCCCCTCCCTCCCTCCCCTCCCTCCCTCCCTGCTCCTCTGAGAACCCAGTCCTCCCTCCCCTCCCTCCCTCCCTCCCCTCCCTCCCTCTCTCCCTCCCCCTCTGAAAGCCCAAAGGGAGTAGGGAGGGTGGGTGCAGGTCAAGGGAGGGAGGGGATCACACTGGACACACACACAGACAGTTTATATTCAAGTGGGTAATATTGTCATATTACTGGTCCTAAATGTAGTGTTTACAGTGTATGCATGCATGTGTGTGTATTGTTTGTCAACAATTAAAACCTCCCCTCCCCTCCCCCCCTCCCTCCCTCCCTCCCTCCCCCTCTGAGAACCCAGTCCTCCCCTCCCTCCCTCCCTCCCTCCCTCCCCTCCCCCTCTGAAAGCCCAAAGGGAGTAGGGAGGGTGGGTGCAGGTCAAGGGAGGGAGGGGATCACACTGGACACACACACAGACAGTTTATATTCAAGTGGGTAATATTGTCATATTACTGGTCCTAAATGTAGTGTTTACAGTGTATGCATGCATGTGTGTGTGTGTATTGTTTGTCAACAATTAAAACCATCCCTCCCCTCCCTCCCTCCCTCCCTCCCCCCCCTCCCTCCCCTCCCTCCCTCCCTCCCTCCCTCCCCTCCCCCTCTGAAAGCCCAAAGGGAGTAGGGAGGGTGGGTGCAGGCCAAGGGAGGGAGGGGATCAGACTGGACACACACACACAGTTTATATTCAAGTGGGTAATATTGTCATATTACTGGTCCTAAATGTAGTGTTTACAGTGTATGCATGCATGTGTGTGTGTGTATTGTTTGTCAACAATTAAAACCTCCCTCCCCTCCCTCCCTCCCTCCCTCCCTCCTCCCTCCCCTCCCTCCTCCTCTGAGAACCCAGTCCTCCCCTCCCTCCCCTCCCTCCCTCCCTCCTCCCTCCCTCCCTCCCCTCCCTCCCCCTCTGAGAACCCAGTCCTCCCCTCCCTCCCTCCCCTCCCTCCCCCTCTGAGAACCCGTCCTCCCTCCTCCCTCCCCTCCCTCCCTCCCCTCTGAGAACCCAGTCCTCCCCTCCCTCCTCCCCTCCCTCCCCTCTGAAAGCCCAAAGGGAGTAGGGAGGGTGGGTGCAGGTCCAAGGGAGGGAGGGGATCAGACTGGACACACACACACACAGTTTATATTCAAGTGGGTAATATTGTCATATTACTGGTCCTAAATGTAGTGTTTACAGTGTATGCATGCATGTGTGTGTGTGTATTGTTTGTCAACAATTAAAACCTCCCTCCCTCCCCTCCCTCCCTCCCTCCCTCCCTCCCCGTCCCTCCCTCCCTCCTCCCTCCTCCTCTGAGAACCCAGTCCTTCCCTCACCTCCTCCCCTCCTGAGAAGCCCAGTCCTCCCCCCCCCTCCCTCCCTCCCTCCCCTCCTCTGAGAACCCAGTCCTCCCTCCCCTCCCCTCCCTCCCCTCCCTCCCTCCCTCCTCCTCTGAGAACCCAGTCCTCCCCTCCCTCCCTCCCTCCCTCCCCTCCCCCTCTGAAAGCCCAAAGGGAGTAGGGAGGGTGGGTGCAGGCCAAGGGAGGGAGGGGATCAGACTGGACACACACACACACAGTTTATATTCAAGTGGGTAATATTGTCATATTACTGGTCCTAAATGTAGTGTTTACAGTGTATGCATGCATGTGTGTGTGTGTATTGTTTGTCAACAATTAAAACCTCCCTCCCTCCCCCTCCCTCCCCTCCCTCCCTCCCTCCCTCCCCCTCCCTCCCTCCCTCCCTCCCTCCCCCTCTGAGAACCCAGTCCTCCCCTCCCTCCCTCCCTCCTCCTCCTCTGAGAACCCAGTCCTCCCCTCCCTCCCTCCCTCCCTCCCCCTCTGAAAGCCCAAAGGGAGTAGGGAGGGTGGGTGCAGGCCAAGGGAGGGAGGGGATCAGACTGGACATACACACACACAGTTTATATTCAAGTGGGTAATATTGTCATATTACTGGTCCTAAATGTAGTGTTTACAGTGTATGCATGCATGTGTGTGTGTATTGTTTGTCAACAATTAAAACCTCCCCTCCCCTCCCCTCCCCTCCCCTCCCTCCTCCCCTCCCCCTCTGAAAGCCCAAAGGGAGTAGGGAGGGTGGGTGCAGGTCAAGGGAGGGAGGGGATCAGACTGGACACACACACAGACAGTTTATAATCAAGTGGGTAATATTGTCATATTACTGGTCCTAAATGTAGTGTATGCATGCATGTGTGTGTGTATTGTTTGTCAACAATTAAAACCTCCCTCCCTCCCCTCCCCTCCTCCCTCCCTCCCCCCCCTCCCCCTCTGACCCATCCTCCTCTGAGAACCCAGTCCTCCCCTCCCTCCCTCCCCTCCCCCTCTGAAAGCCCAAAGGGAGTAGGGAGGGTGGGTGCAGGCCAAGGGAGGGAGGGGATCACACTGGACACACACACACACAGTTTATATTCAAGTGGGTAATATTGTCATATTACTGGTCCTAAATGTAGTGTTTACAGTGTATGCATGCATGTGTGTGTGTGTGTCCATGTGTGTGTGTGTGTGTGTGTACATGTGTGTGTGTGTGTCTAGGGCCACTGGGTCACCAACAAACACACAGCATGTCTTCTATCATCCTGTATAAAACATCTTTATTTCTCCTTATTTAGTCAGTAAGACACTATTTAGTTCATCACATTCAGTGGAACTGAGATCAAAGACAGGATTGTTGTTTGTCAACAATTAACCCGTTAAGGAGTAGCATCACACATGTGTGATAGTTTGAAAGCGATAGACAAAAACGACATGACAAACGCTGTAGTACGGCTTCAAAATGTACAATTAGGAGGCTAACAAGTAACACTAGCAGGTAGCAGCATTGCTACGAGTATTATGCTAGGTTGCTAGGTAACGGAAGCTAACTAAAGCTAGCTTCCGTTTTGGAAAAATAACTCACTCTGGTGGAAGCGTCGGTAATATTTAGAGATATTAATAATATTTAATATTAGTAATATTTACATCTAAAGGTTAAAACAAAACAAACATTCTACATACACCAATATTTACAAACACTCTGGGATATCAATTCCAACTGTACAGTTGAATCTTCAATGACATCTATGTGAGCACAGTGTGTGAGAGTGTGTGTGGGCTATTCTACCTGACACAGGGACACTGAGGAGTCATACAAACCCAGAACCCAGGATAGAGGGGCTCAGTGAATGTGCTGTGGAATGTGTGCAGGTGGGTCAGTGTGTCAGAGGAGACTGTGTAGAAGGACAGAGTGCCGGCCGGCCAGTCCAGATACACTCCTACTCTGTGGGGGCTGGAGGGGGGGGCAGGTATGTCAGTGATCTTATTATTGTGCCAGGCAGAGTAACTGTTATCATCACACCTCAGACTCCAGGACTTGTTATTGTATCCAAGCACACAGTCATCACCCCTCCTCTCCTGCTGATTCCTTTATATGTCACTGCTATATAAACCCTCCTCCTCCACTCCTCTCTGCCTCCCAGTAACAGCGCCCAGACAGACTCCTCTCTACACAGCACCTGTGGACAGTCCTCAAATCTCTCTGGGTGATCAGGATACGGCTGCTTCCTCTCTCCTCCATGTCACCTTTCTGTTCTCCTCAGACAGAGAGAGGTCTCTGCATGCTGTGTTTGGGTCCAGTGTGAGCTCACAGGCATCTGATGGGGGAGACCAAGACACAATATATTACTGATCATCATCATTCACATTAGAATGTCTCCCTCTTCCTGCCCTCCCCCTTTCATTCTCTCTCTCTCTCACTCTCTCTCTCTCCTCCCCATCCTCACTCTCTTTCTATCTCTATTTCTGTTCCATCCTCTCTACCCTGCTCTCTGTCCCTCCCTCCATTCCTCTCTTCCACTCTCCCTCTCTTCCTTTCATTCTCTCATTCTGTTCTCCCTCCCTCACATGCTACCCTCTCTCCTCCAAATCCCTCTTTCCATCATCCCTCATCTCCTTACCCCTGATATGCCCCCATCACTCCATCTTTCTAGGGAGGAGGGGAACAGGGGAGGAGAGGAGAGGGAGGAACAGGGTAGGAGGGGCAGAGGGGAGAAGAGGAGAGGAAGGGAAGAGGGGAGGAGAGGGAGGAGGGGAAATGGGGAGGAGAGCAGAGGGAGAAAGGGAAGAGGGGAGGAGAGGGAGGAGGGGAAGAGGGGAAGAGAGGAGAGGGAGGAGGGGAAGAGGAGAGAAGAGGGAGGAGGGGGAGAGGAAGAGGGGAAGAGGAGAGCAGAAGAGGGAAGAGGGGAGGAGGGGAAGAGGAGAGAAGAGGGAGGAGGGGGAAGAGGGGGAGGAGAGGGAGGGGAACGAGTGGAGGAGAGGAAGGAGGAGGGAGAGGGAAGAGGGGAGGAGAGGAAGGAGAGGAGAGGAGAAGGAGGGGAAGAGGGGAGGAGAGGAAGAGAGGGAGAGAGGAAGAGGGGAGGAGAGGGAGGAGGGAAGAGGAGGAGAGAGAGGGAAGAGGGGAGGAGAGGGAGGAGGGGAAGAGGGAGGAGAGGAAGAAGGGGAAGAGGGGAGGAGAGGAAGAGGGAGGAGGAGAAGAGAGGAGAGGAGGGGAAGAGGGGAGGAGAGGAGAGGGAAGAGGGAGAGAGGGAGGAGGGGAAGAGGGAGAGAGGAGGGAAGAGGGGAGGAGAGGAGAGGGAGGAGGGGAAGAGGAGAGAGAGGGAGGGAAGAGGGGAGGAGAGGAGAGGGAAGAGGGGAGGAGAGGAGAGGGAGGAGGGGAAGAGGAGAGGAGAGGGAGGAGGGGAAGAGGGA
>JAMDYH010001463.1:52048-67310 GCA_023658055.1 Thaleichthys pacificus
GCGACATTGCTTGTAGAACGGGTTATACAAATAACATTTGATTTGAACACAATGACACGGTAGTCAGTAACCAATGTGAAATATTAACCTGCCTGAGAAGCTGATTTCACTAAGCTGGATTGTACCTGTGGAATATTCCAGAAAACTATTGTCTATCGTATACTGAGACATCATGTGGACATCCTGAGGTATTTGTATTATGTTTATAAGAAGCATTACAAACACTACTACCCTCTGGAGGTAGAAATAAAGAATATGAGTCTGTCATTTTCCTCTCAAACACCAAGAAGGTTTGATCAGTCAGAGCAGTGGTTCCCAACCCTGGTCCTCAGGGACCCCCTGTCCTGCATGTTTTAGATGTTTCTCTAATGCACATGTCATCCATACTGGTAAACACAAGTGGCAACAATCAAATACAAATAGAGAAAACATGTCATTGACCAAACACAACCACTCAAAATTGATTTCACTTGTTTCAAATGATGTGACACAACCAATAGAAGTCAGTTCAGAGAGCAAACAGGTTGTTGGTGGGAAAATATTGCTTGTGATGTCGACAAAGTGCTCTGGCCTGACCCAGCCCAAAGACAAGAAGAAGCACATTGATCACGTTTACTCCTTTGATTTCTGTCCCTTGTAGTATTGTATACTGTAGTACAGTGCATTGTAGGCTGTATACTGTACAATGAACACATTGTATGGCCCTGATCATTGTGCTTTCCATTTGTTACAGTAACAGTACTGACTGCTCAATAGATTTTGACTGGTTGCAGGTTCATATCAACAAAGAACAAGAGTGAGTTGTGAGTATTGAGATGCAGGGTACAGTACTGTATAGGGGTACAAGGAGGAGAAAGAACAAAGAGCAAAGCAGAGTAGTAATTTCTGATCAATTTTGAGCTACTATGATAAAACATGTTTTCGTTTATCAAAAGACAATGACGGTGAAATATGAAATTTGTTTTGAGATAAAAAATGTACTTCTCCCTGAGAACTATATGTTTTGAACAATGTGTTTTCTATGTTTTGGTGTATTGTTTACTGACTGCTTGATAGTGTATATCATTTTGATCACTTTGTTTATGATTTGAGAGCAGTGTTTGTTTTGAGCACAGGTAAATCTGTTTTGAGGCGACAGTTTCATTTTGCAAGAGGATTCAGAGGTTTTGTAAATAGTGCTTGAAGATGAGGTTTTGTGTTTACAGTTTTGAGAAAATGGGTGACTGTTTCAAGAAATGTGTTTTAGCAATCGTGAAAAACTGTAAGAACAGGACAGACCCTAACGTTTATGAAACAGGATGGTGGTGGTCTACAGAGAGCCAAGGTTTTAGGCAGAGCAGGCAAAGCCTCTGGAAAATACAAACACTGGTTTAACTTGCAACATGTTGAACCTGATGGCAGTGATGGACAAAAGGAGCAAGTGGATATGTCAGGTGTTGATCATCTTAACATTGAATCAACTGATAGGGAGACTGATGTACTCATAACAAAAGACATGTCATTTGATACAGCCAAACAGGATGAAATTATGAATTGGAACAACATGTTTTTGAGGAAGTGGATGATGCAGGTCAAAAGTGTGTCTCTACCAGATGGGTCTGTAGTCTCACAGAAACTCCCAGTGGTATTGTGCCCAAAGCACGACTCGTAGCTGGAGGTTTTGAAGAGCTTAATATCCACGAGCTGCAGAAAGACTCCCCAACAAGTGCTTCTGACTCTGAGGCTATTAGCAGTAATCTGTCAAAATAAGGGGCATATCCATTCTATGGACATCACATCTGCTTTCTTACAGGGCGTGCAGTTGTCCAGAGAAATCTATGTCCGACCCCCTCCTGAAGCTGAAAAGGAAGATATTCTATGGAAATGAAACACGTGTGTTCATGGCCTTGCAGATGCATCACTATGTTGGTACAACAAGGTGACAGAAATCATGCAGAGTACAGGTGGTACAATGTCTCAAGTAGATCCAGCAGGATTTTATTGGTTGAATGAACAGTGTAGAGGGGAAATAACAGGTTAACAATCTCCATTTACTTAAAATAAATAACAATGTGACATATACAAAAACGTATATAACAAAGTCCACAGATGTAATCCTATGGTAGGATGTGAAATTCTACACAGTCAATTCCTGATGCTGTATTCCAAAGGTTCCATGGACAAAACATTGTGCAGAAGATCACAGTTGACAACAGCTTCCAGAAGATGTGGGAGAAATGTATCCCACTGAAAGAGAAACAGTCCCTGAAAATGGTCATCTGCAAACTCAGAGCAAGGGAAATGGAGTTCCTACTTTGAATGATTATAGTCATGAACTGATTTGAACCCACAGACTGAGTCAGACTGGTTTTGGTATAACGTGTTGTCTTTTTCTCTGTAGGGACCGTTTGTAAGGACTTTGTTCTCATAGCAGGAACTATGACACTCTTTGCAGTTGTAGGACAACATCTGTCCAGGAAGAATTTGTCATTCAGTTTGTTATGAACACTTCAACATTTTGAGATGAAACCATTTCCATCATGCTTTATCTGCAACAACAATAACAAGGCTTTGTCAACTTGTGTTTTTATAATCAATTATTTTCTTGTTGGAAATGTTGGCAAATAAGGGACAGCAAACATGTAATCACTCACTAAGCAACAATCCCATGTTGTGCAGTGATTTGTACAGTCTTGTTAGTTCATCACATTCAGTGGGTCCCTCCCCCCCCCCCCTCTGAGACCCCAGTCCTCCCACTCCCTCCCCTCCCCTCCTCCTCTGAGACCCCAGTCCTCCCCTCCCTCCCTCCCCCTCCCTCCTCTGAGACCCCAGTCCTCCCTCCCTCCCCCTCCTCCTCTGAGAACCCAGTCCTCCCCTCCCTCCCCCTCCCTCCTCTGAGACCCCAGTCCTCCCCCCCTCCCTCCCCTCCCCCTCTGAGACCCCAGTCCTCCTCCCTCCCTCCTCTGAGACCCCAGTCCTCCCTCCTCCTCTGAGACCCCAGTCCTCCCCTCCTCCTCCCCCTCCCTCCTCTGAGACCCCAGTCCTCCCCCACTCCCTCCCTCCCCCTCTGAGAGCCCAAAGGGAGTAGGGAGGGTGGGGGCAGGTCAAGGGAGGGAGGGGATCAGACTGGACACACACACACACACAGTTTATATTCAAGTGGGTAATATTGTCATATTACTGGTCCTAAATGTAGTGTTTACAGTGTATGCATGCATGTGATGTGTGTGTATTGTTTGTCAACAATTAAAACCTCCCTCCCCTTCCTCCCTCCCCCCCCCTTCCTCCCTAGACCCCTCCTCCCCCCCTCCCCCCTCCCTGAGACAGTCCTCCTCCCCCCTCCTCCCTCCCTCCTCCTCCTCTGAGAACCCAGTCCTCCCCTCCCTCCTCCCTCCACCTCCCCCTCTGAAAGCCCAAAGGGAGTAGGGAGGTGGGTGCAGGCCAAGGGAGGGAGGGGATCACATGGACACCCACACAACACAGTTATATTCAGTGGGTAATATTCGTCATATTACTGGGCCTACATGTATGTGTTTACAGTGTTATGAATGGCAGGGTGTGTGTGTATTGTTTTGTCAACAATTAAAACCTCCCTCCTCCCATCCCCCTCTGACCCTCCCTCCCTCCCTCCCTCCCTCCCTCCCTCCTCTGAGAACCCAGTCCTCCCCTCCCTCCTCCTCCCTCCCGGAGTAGGGAGGGTGGGGGCAGGTCAAGGGAGGGAGGGGATCACACTAGACACACACACAGACAGTTTATATTCAAGTGGGTAATACTGCCTCCCTCCCCTCCCCTCCCCTCCCTCCCCCCCCCCCTCCCTCCCTCCCTCCCTCCCTCCTCCTCTGAGAACCCAGTCCTCCCCTCCCTCCCTCCCTCCCTCCCCTCCCCCTCTGAAAGCCCAAAGGGAGTAGGGAGGGTGGGTGCAGGTCAAGGGAGGGAGGGGATCAGACTGGACACACACACACACAGTTTATATTCAAGTGGGTAATATTGTCATATTACTGGTCCTAAATGTAGTGTTTACAGTGTATGCATGCATGTGTGTGTGTGTATTGTTTGTCAACAATTAAAACCTCCCTCCCCTCCCCCTCCCCCCCTCCCTCCCCCTCTGAGAACCCAGTCCACCCCTCCCTCCCTCCCTCCCTCCCTCCCCTCCCCCTCTGAAAGCCCAAAGGGAGTAGGGAGGGTGGGTGCAGGCCAAGGGAGGGAGGGGATCAGACTGGACACACACACACACAGTTTATATTCAAGTGGGTAATATTGTCATATTACTGGTCCTAAATGTAGTGTTTACAGTGTATGCATGCATGTGTGTGTGTGTGTCCATGTGTGTGTCCATGTGTGTGTGTACATGTGTGTGTGTGTCTAGGGCCACTGGGTCACCAACAAACACACAGCATGTCTTCTATCATCCTGTATAAAACATCTTTATTTCTCCTTATTTAGTCAGTAAGACACTATTTAGTTCATCACATTCAGTGGAACTGAGATCAAAGACAGGATTGTTGTTTGTCAACAATTAACCCGTTAAGGAGTAGCATCACACATGTGTGATAGTTCGAAAGCCCCACAGAGTAACGTCGCACATGAGTGATTCTGAACATTCCAACCGAATATTTTCCGATAGACAAAAACGACATGACAAACGCTGTAGTACGGCTTCAAAATGTACAATTAGGAGGCTAACAAGTAACACTAGCAGGTAGCAGCATTGCTACGAGTATTATGCTAGGTTGCTAGGTAACGGAAGCTAACTAAAGCTAGCTTCCGTTTTGGAAAAATAACTCACTCTGGTGGAAGCGTCGGTAATATTTAGAGATATTAATAATATTTAATATTAGTAATATTTACATCTAAAGGTTAAAACAAAACAAACATTCTACATACACCAATATTTACAAACACTCTGGGATATCAATTCCAACTGTACAGTTGAATCTTCAATGACATCTATGTGAGCACAGTGTGTGAGAGTGTGTGTGGGCTATTCTACCTGACACAGGGACACTGAGGAGTCATAATCAAACCCTAGAACCCAGGATAGAGGGGCTCAGTGAATGTGCTGTGGAATGTGTGCAGGTGGGTCAGTGTGTCAGAGGAGACTGTGTAGAAGGACAGAGTGCCGGCCGGCCAGTCCAGATACACTCCTACTCTGTGGGAGCTGGAGGGGGGGGCAGGTATGTCAGTGCTCTTATTATTGTGACATGGCAGAGTAACTGTTATCATCACACCTCAGACTCCAGGACTTGTTATTGTGTCCAAGCCCACAGTCATCACCCACTCCTCTCCTGCTGATTCCTTTATATGTCACTGCTATATAAACCCCTCCTCCTCCACTCCTCTCTGCCTCCCAGTAACAGCGCCCAGACAGACCCTCTCTACACAGCACCTGTGGCACAGTTCCTCAAATCTCTCTGGGTGATCAGGATACGGCTGCTGCTCTCTCCTCCATGTCACCTTTCTGTTCTCCTCAGACAGAGAGAGGAGTCTGCATGCTGTGTTTGGGTCCAGTGTGAGCTCACAGGCATCTGATGGGGGAGACCAAGACACAATATATTACTGATCATCATCATTCACATTAGAATGTCTCCCTCTTCCTGCCCTCCCCCTTTCATTCTCTCTCTCTCTCTCTCACTCTCTCTCTCTCTCCCCATCCTCACTCTCTTTCTATCTCTATTTCTGTTCCATCCTCTCTACCCTGCTCTCTGTCCCTCCCTCCATTCCTCTCTTCCACTCTCCCTCTCTTCCTTTCATTCTCTCATTCTGTTCTCCCTCCCTCACATGCTACCTCTCTCCCTCCAAATCCCTCTTTCCATCATCCCTCATCTCCTTACCCCTGATATGCCCCCATCACTCCATCTTTCTAGGGAGGAGGGGAACAGGGGAGGAGAGGAGAGGGAGGAACAGGGTAGGAGGGGCAGAGGGGAGAAGAGGAGAGGAAGGGAAGAGGGAAGGAGGAGAGGGAGGAGGGGAAATGGGGAGGAGAGCAGAGGGAGAAGGGGAAGAGGGGATGAGAGGGAGGAGGGGAAGAGGGAAGAGAGGAGAGGGAGGAGGGGAAGAGGAGAGAAGAGGGGAGGAAGGGGGAGAGGAGAGCAGAGGAGGGAAGAGGGAAGGAGAGGGAGGAGGGAAGAGGAGAGAAGAGGAGGAGGGAAGAGGGGAGGAGGGAGGAGGGAAGAGGGAGAGAGGAGAGGGAGGAGGGGAAGAGAGAGGAGGAAAGAAGGGAGGAGAGGGAGGAAGGGGACTAGGGGAGGAGAGGAGAGGTGGAAGGCGGGGAAGAGGAGAGCAGAGGGAGGGGAGGGGGAACAAGGGAGGAGAGGTCTAGGAAGGGAAGAGAGAGAGAGGAGGCGGAGGGGAGAGGCGGAAGAGGGAGGAGGGGAAGAGGAGGAGAGGAAGAGGGAGGAGGGAGGAGGGGAAGAATGAGAGCAAAGGGAGGGGAGGGTAACAGGGGAAGGAGCGGGAAGAAGGAAGAGGGAGAAGAGGAGGAGGGGAAGAGAGGGAGGAAGAAAGGGAGGAGGAGGGAGAAGGGGAATTAGGGGAGGAGAGGACACGGAGGCAGGGAAGAGGAGAGCAGAGGAGGGTTGGGAACAGCGGAGGAGCAGGTAGGAGGGGAGAAGGAAGATGAGAGGAGGAGGGGAAGGAGGGAGGAGAGTGAGGAGGGGAAGAAGAGAGCAAGAGGCGAGGGAAGGGAGGAGAGGAGAAGAAGAAGGGAAGAGGGGAGGAGAGGAGAGGGAGGAGGGAAGAGGAGAGGAGAGGGAGGAGGGGAGAAGGGGAAGAGGGGAGGAGAGGAAGAGGGAGAGAGGGGAAGAGGGGAGGAGAGGAAGAGGGAGGAGAGGGAGGAGGGGAAGAGGAGAGAGAGGAGGAGGGGAAGAGGGGAGGAGAGGAGAGGGAGAGAGGGGAAGAGGGGAGGAGAGGGAGGAGGGGAAGAGGAGAGCATAGGAGGGGGGGATTAAGGGGAGGAGAGGGAGGAGGGGTAAGAGGAGAGAGAGCGATGAGGGAGAAGGAAGAGGGAGGAGGGGAGGAGGGGAGGAGAGGAATAGGTAGGAGGGGAAAGAAGGGAGGAGAAGGAATAGGGAGGAGGGGAAGAGGAGAAGCAAGAGAAGGGAAGAGGGGAGGAGAAACAGAGGCAGGAGGGGAAGAGAGGGAGGGAACGAAGGCGAAGAGGGAGGAGGGGAAGAGGGAGGAGAGGAGAGGGAGGAAGGGTAAGAGGGGAGGAGAGGGAGGAGGGGAGGAAGAGCAGAGGGAGGGGAACAGGGGAGGAGAGGGAGGAGGAAGAGGAGAGAGAGGGAAGAGGGGAAGAAGGGAAAGAGGGGAGGAGAGAGGAGAGGGAGGAGGTGATAAAAAAAAAAAAACAAAAAAGAAGAAAAAAAAGAAAGCAAGAGAGCAGAGGGAGGAGGGGAAGAGGGGAGAAGGAGAGGGGAGGGTGGAGGGGAAAATACAGCATCAATACAAAATAAGTTATCAATCTTAAAAAGAATGGTTACAAAAATTTCCTAAAAAAAAAATCAAAAAACAGAACAGGCAGTAAAACAACCCATAGCTGCATAATGTTGAAAATTTTAAAAAAAAATTTCAAAAAGAAAGGTCCACAAAAACTTACAAAAACAAAGACGATATTATAAAAAATAGCAAAAAGAAAGAAATTAAGACTAAATAAGATCAAAAAGATTAATTAATAAAATAAGCCAAAAAATAACCAGTAAAGAAAGAGAGAGGCGAGGAGGGGGAAGAAGAAGAGAAGGGAGGAGGGGAGCGAGAGGACGAGCGAGGAGGGGACGAGGGGAGGAGAACAGAGAGAGGATTTGGGAAGAGAGGGGAGGGAAAGAAGGGAAGAGGGGAGGAGGGGGAAAGAGGGAGGAGAGGAGAGGGGAGGAATGGGGAAGAGGGAGGAGAGGAGAGGGAGGAAGGGGAAGAGGGGAGGAGAGGAGGAGAGCAGAGGGAGGGGAAAAGGGGAGGAGAGGGAGGAGGGGAAGAGGAGAGAGAGGGAGGAGGGGGAAAGAAGGGAAGAGGGGAGGAGAGGAGGAGGGGAAGAAGAGAGCAGAGGGAGGGGAACAGGGGAGGAGAGGAAGAAGGGAAGAGAGGAAGAGGGAGGAGGGGAAGAGGGAGGAGGGGAAGAGGGGAAGATGAAGAGCAGAGGGAAGAGGGGAGGAGGGGAGGAGAGGAAGAGAAGAGGGGAAGAGGAGAGGAGAGCAGAAGAGGGGAAGAGGGGAGGAGAGCAGAGGGAAGAGGGGAAGAGGGGAGGAGAGGGAAGAGCGGAGGAGAGGAAGAGGGAGGAGGGAAGAGGAGAGGGAGGAGGGGAAGAGGAGAGAAGAGGGAGGAGGGGAAGAAGGGAAGAGGGAGCAGAGGAGGAGCAGAGGAAGGAAGAGGGGAGAGGAAGAGGGAGGAGGGGAAGAGGGAGGAGAGGAGAGGGAGAGGGAGGAGAGCAGAGGGAGGAGGGGAAGAGAGGGAGGGAAGAGGGAAGAGGGGAGGAGGGGAAGAGGGAGGAGAGGGAGAGGGAGAGGAGAGGGAGGAGGGGAGGAGGGGAGGAGAGCAGAGGGAGGGGAACAGGGGAGGAGAGGAGGAGGGAAGAGGAGAGAGAGAGGAGAGGGAGAAGGGAAGAGGGGAGGAGAGGAGAGAGGGAGGAGGGGAAGAAGAGAGCAGAGGGAGGGGAACAGGGGAGGAGAGGGAAGAAGGGAAGAGGGGAGGAGAGGAAGAGGGAGGAGGGAGGAGAGGGAGGAGGGGAAGAGGAGAGGAGAGGAGAGGGAAGAGGGGAGGAGAGGAGGAGGGAGAGAGGGGAAGAGGGGAGGAGAGCAGAAGAGGGGAAGAGGGGAGGAGAGCAGAGGGAAGAGGGGAAGAGGGGAGGAGAGGGAAGAGGGAGGAGAGGAAGAGGGAGGAGGGGAACGGGGAGGAGAGGGAAGAGGGAAGAGGGTGAGGAGAGAAGAGGGAGGAGGGGAAGAGGGGAGGAGAGCAGAGGGAAGAGGGGTGGAGGGAAGGAGAGGGTAGGAGGGAAGAGGAGCAGAAGGGAGGAGGGGAAGAGGGGAGGAGAAGGAAAGAAGGGAAGAGGGAGGAGAGGACGAGGGAGAAGGGGAAGAGGATGAGGAGGGAAAGAGAAGGAGGGGAAGAGGGAGGAGGGGAAGAGGAGAGCAGAGTAAGGAGGGAGGGGAGAGAGAGGAGGAGGGAAGAAGGGAGGAGAGGAGAAGAGGGGGAGAGGAGAGCAGAGGAGGGGAAGAGGAGGATGAGGGGAGGCGTGAGGCGGGGAGAGGAGAGCAGAGGAGAGGGGAGGAGAGGGAGGAGGGGAAGAGGGGGAGGGAGAGCAGAGGGAAGAGGGGAGGAGAGGAGGAGGAAGAGGGAGGAAGAGCGGAGAGAGAGGAAGAGGGAGGAGGGGAAGAGGAGAGGAGGAGGGGAAGAGGAGAGGAAGAGGGAGGAGGGGAAGAAGGAAGAGGGAGGAGGAGCGCAGAGGAAGGGAAGAGGGGAGGAGAGGAGAGGGAAGGAAGGGGAAGAAGGAGAGCAGGCAGTGAGGGGAAGGAGAGGAGGAGAGGAATGCGGGATGAGGGGCACAGGAGAGGAAGAGGGAGGAGGGAGGAAGGAGGAGAGGAAGCGGGAGGAGGGAAGAAGAGAGCAAGGGTAGGGAACAGGGAGAGGGAGGAGGGAGGGAGAGGAGAGAAGAGGGAGGAGGGGAGGAGAGTGAGAGTGAGGGCGGGAAGGAGGGAGAAGAGCAGAGGGAGGAGGGGAAGAGGGGGAGTAGCCGAGGCAGAGGGACGAGGAGAGGAGAGGGAGGAGGAAGAGGGGCGGAGAGGAGAGGAGGGGAGAGGGCGAGGAGAGCAGAGGAGGAGAGCAGCAGGAAGAGGGGAGGAGAGCAGAGGGAGGCAGGGGAAGAGGGGAGGAGATCAGAGGAGGGGAGAAGGAAGGGGACATAGCACACACAGACGTACACACAGTACTGATGTGGGTAATGGTGTTAACTGGTATTACTGCTTCTAAAAGTGTGTGTTTACAGTGTGTGTGTGTCCATTTTTGACAGTGTCCAAGTCACTAATGGTATTGTCCCTTGTATGACCTTGTGTACTAGAACCAAGTAGCAGTCAATACTCACATTTCCTAAGGCCAGGTTTGATCCAGCACTCTCCACCATGATCCACACTGTAGGGATAAGCAGAGGAATGATGAAAATACACTTCACCTGTTGATAAGTGACTTAGCAACTGACTTTCTAAGTAAACATGTTGTTTCTCTCTTATCATCAGAGGTGTATTCCAGAAAGCAGGTTTTACAAACTCTGAGCCTAACCCTGAACTCTGACTTGATGAACCCTGAGATGGGAAGCTCAGTTATCACTTCCAGAACAGCTGATCTGAGTTAGTTCAATTCTATTTCACTGGAATTTGAAATTCTCATGCGTGCAGTCGAGTATGAAGACATTTTCAGAAAGCAGAAAAACAACTGCAACAGCAAAAGAGAGGCAATTGTTCATTCAGTACATTTCAAAGCAGTATATTAATTTGAAATTTAACCACGTCTTACTAGCCTGGCTCTGCCCTCCAACGTACCACCGCTCAATTTTCATTTCGCTTCTGTACTTTTACCGTCCAATCAGCGAACAGAGGGAGTGGCTGAGAACAATGGCGTTGATGTTGTGCGCTAGTTTGAGTTCAGTGACGTGCGGTGATGTCAGTAAGAGGCTAGGCACTGAGTTATGAAAGCCAGATTACCTCATTTATTGTTAGGCTAATATGTCCAAACAGTAAACGCAGTAAACAGTACAAGCACTTGAAGCAGTAGCCTACTACAGCTGCTGAATGTTAGCACAGCCACATAGCCAATCTTTTCTTCCATACCAGTCTGTTTGAAACGATCGAAAACATGTTGTCCCTTTTGCTGCAGTAGTCCATCTAAGTCTGGCGTAGAGCTCCCTCTTGCTATTAACTCCTTTTTTGAATAAAATCGAGCTTGGAGAAATTCCTCAACTCTGATATCGGCAGACACCGCTGCTGTCATTTTGACTTGAATTTTGCGGGGATTACGATTACAACGTAGCCAGTGTAATGACGTTAGCTGCGCAAATGTCCAGTAATATCTCGATTTTAATTGGTCCATGTTTGAAACGTAACGTAGATGATTACTGGCATAACATATTTACGTGCAAAGGCACAGAAGAGTTGTGCTTTTCGACGTACATGTTAAAGAATACAGGATCGAAGTGCGCATACGCAACATGAGTTGTTCGCTTGTCGTCCGCAATGAATGGACAGTAAAAGCACTGCTTATTCTACCATTTTTTGTATTTGATTATGCGTAAATGCTACATTTGTCATCGTAACGTCTAAACAATTGGAATTACATACATATGCATTATATAAATCACAAGAATAATCAGTAAAAATCCAAATACAAGTTTATTAAATAAAATGATTTAATAAACATTTTTACGTTTGAATTTTGGCAGGGTAGGCAGTGCCTACCTTGCCTACCCTGACTGCACGTCACTGTTTGAGTTGTAGTTCAGTAATGGCGGCGGAAAAAGATGCGAGCGAAGCCATTCGGTCTGTTGTGGCAACGCTGCCGAATATCCACAAGTTAAAGCCGGAGCAAGAACAATCTTTGATCCCCACGGGGTTCGTTTGATTTTCCAGCTCGCTCCGTTAGTGGTGAAGGAGTTGGCCAAGGCGAACGCTAGCGATTGGTTATGGCAGATCCAGAGTGGCTCTGGGCAGATCCAATAGTTTTAAACTTCAACACAGTACCCGCCTTCAAGTAAGTTAACGCTTGTCAATGGAGCGAGGCCAGACTCTCTGTACAAATGAAATGTACGAGAGTCTGGTTAGGACCAGGCTAACGTCTTACTACAGGTGAAGAAGAAATGGAATTTCATGTCATCCGTATGTGTTATATGGCTTCAACAACAATCAGGTTGATGAGGAAAGGACACCCCATGTCTGACAGTTGCTTCAGGCTCAGCATGAGGGAGGGGAGAGGGAGAAACTCATGGTTTGTTACAGAAAAGCTGCCAGCAAGCAGGTGAGGTTCAAAGTCAGTTACCGTGGTAACACACCCAGAGTTTTCAGTGTTTCCCATACATTAATTTATTTGTAAGCGGCCCGCCACAATTAGAGATTTACCACCACAAATTTATAAAATTGTGTTTTTGCTTTTACTGTTTAACATCACAAAAAAATATTTAATAGTAGAGCTGCACGCAGCACACTGATTCGCTCAGCCCCTTCTTGCCCCGCTCGCGTTCTCTCTCTCACTACAACAGACCCGTCTGTGAATAAGCCCCTCTCTCCATGCACGCTCTGAATCAATGCACGGGACAAACAGCTTTTTCCCTCAGAGACAACAGGACAATCAATCTGGAGTTTACGAACAGGTTAGGCCCAATCCCAATGTCCACCCTCACAGACTCACAGACTTTGAGGCACGTTCTCACTAAGTCTGTGAGGGCTTAGGGCTGTCCCACTGTCAGATCGTCAAGTCCGCGAGGGCTCTTTCGCAGACGTTTTATGCACCCTTAAGTCTGCATTTTTGCAGACTTGCCCACAATTCACAGCGTAGTGACGTGAAACACGAGGGTTACCAGGGGAAGCCTGGAAGAGAGAAAAAGATCCCGGCTAACCCTCCTCATAAGACAAGAAAGACAAAGAACAGTAAACAAACAAGCATGGAAGGAGCAACCAACCCTGACGTAAACAGAGTTAGAAATAACAGTTAACATCAGTAAGTTTAAACACAAAGCTCACTGACGGTTAATATAGCCAGAACTGTGTGTAGTAGGGCTGCACAATTAATATAATTTTAATCACGATCACGATTTTGGCTTCCCACGATCAAATTTGCGTGATGGAGCGATATTTAAAATGCGGCATTCTTTGGCAAAGCCAATCTAGCGCTCCGTAAACCATAGGTGCGTTCGACATCGGCTGCATGAAACGACCAGCGAGAGTTGCTGCTTGCAGTCGGGGAGGAGTTATAAACGGCTGCGTAAAGTCAGACATTCCTGCTTCCTGGTTCCTGTATTTCCAGAAAGCGGGTTTGTGAAAACTGAGTTTTTAAACCCTGAGATGAGGGAAACTCTGGGTTTTTAGCTCCAGAAAGAGAGGTCACTAAAACCAGACTCTGCTTCCTGATTCCTGGTTTGCTGCAGTTGATGTCAGTCATGGCCGATCAAGCACTGTTTGCTTACTTCATCACTGACGAACTGCATGGTATAATTAGCCTACGTGACAAAAAAAGTTGTTTTGGTTAAAATCAACAAATAATCGTGATTTCAATGAATTAATTAATCGCGATCTCAATGTTGATCAAAATAATCGTGGCAAGTGCTGAACCATTCCAATTTATAGCATTTTGAGCTCTTGTAGCCTCTTGCACTCAATCACTTACTAGGTGATGTCAAGTAAGTGTGTGAGGGTTCAGGGCTCAGGGTTTAGGGGGGACATTGGGATTGGGCCTTAGTATCATCATCCTCTGCACAAAGGTGTCGAAAACTGAGTAAATATTATAATATTTGTAGTTAAAAACATTCGGCAAATATAACAATATGAGTCCAACATAATGTTTATATTATATGAAGCTCACAAACTATTTTGCGCTCAAATTGATTCCATTTTTTTCTTCTTGTTGAAGTCCCTAGCTACATTCACTTCAAACCGACACTAGGACCTAGGTTTGAGCTGAGCTACATTTTACAACGTCTGGTTTTAGTGACCTCTCTTTCTGGAGCTAAAAACCCAGAGTTTCCCTCATCTCAGGGTTTAAAAACTCAGTTTTCACTAAACCCGCTTTCTGGAAATACAATTATGATTGTGGCTACAATCATAGTTCAACCATATTGTAGATTGTAGAGTAAACATGCAGTTTTAATTGTATCATCAGAAATGCAAGGCCTATTAACGTAATTAGATATATTCAGTGTTAAGCGACATTACATTAAGAGGTATGTAAAAAACAAACATCTCCTTACTTGAGTTTTTCCAGTCTGCAGTGTGGATCCTCCAGTCCAGCAGAGAGCAGCTTCAATCCTTTTTCTCCTGGATGATTGTAGCTCAGGTCCAGTTCCCTCAGGTGGAAGGGGTTGGACCTCAGAGCTGAGGCCAGAGAAGCACAGCCTTCCTCTGTGACCAGACAGCCTGACAGCCTGTAGAAAGAGGATCAATATTGTGACAGAATCCATCTGGGCCTCCAGAGTGAGTCAGCACAGAGGGGTTCATTTGGCAGGTGCTGTCATAGCTGCACCTCCCCTCATTAGACAGAGTGACCCACGTAATCCAATATCAGAAAAGTTGAAGATGTAACTCTTTATCCTGTGTAAGAATGATACTGTGTTCAGCATTCCATTTGTGTAGAGAGGCCAACCCCCCAGGTGAACTATAGGCAAGGTCCAGGCTTAGGTAAACAGGAAGATCCTTATCTTATCTGAGCATTTCATTTAGTTAGCCTAAGCAGGGCCACTTTAAGACATATGATCTATGCAAGGGAGCCAATGAAAGAAGAGCCATGTGACAGACAATTCTATATATTTGTACAACATGGTTTTTGTATTGGGAATGTTGGGATGATAATAGAGAATCGAGGATAAAGAACTAGCAAGTTTGCTTGTTCATCAGTTCAACAATTCAATCAATTAGCCAATTCCCTGGCCTGAATATGTCCACTATTTTAAACAGTTATCATATTCCAAAGGAAGAAATATTAGTGCATCTAAACCAGCCAAGATAAATTAGAGTAGGCTATAGGGAAGGGAATTGCACATTTGTGTGCCAGATAATATTTCCCCAAAAATTCCCCCATTAAATACAATACATCATGACAGTTTGCATGATTTGAAATGGTCACTTATTATCACACTGGCATTTAATTATCACAACAAACAATTACTGCACTGAACTGTAAGTAAAGTAAAAAATAACAAAACCTGTAATTATCACTCCAATCATTCACGTCTTCTATGCTAAACCTAGCAGTCACGTGAAAGTGAATGAGGTGAACGAATCCTTTCTGTTTCCTCTACTGAGCCAATGCAACAGTCCCGATGCGCTGCCACAAGAAGATGAACGAATCACTCACTGAGACTACTCGTTACTCCCCAGTCATTCTAAAGATTCGTTCAAAATGAAGGAATCGTTCACAAACGACACATCACGACTGGCCTCTTGGTTGACGTGAACATACCACTTTACAATGAATAGACGTACACAAAAATAAATGAAAATGGCCATTCCTCTGTATACGGAGGTAGTGACCAAATCAACTAATAAGTCTCCCTGCGTGAGTTCTTGTTTAAACTGTAGTTAAGCTGTAGTTCTCCTTTAGC
>JAMDYH010001463.1:67410-89188 GCA_023658055.1 Thaleichthys pacificus
AGTTGAGAAGGACCATTTTGAGGGAGGAACAGAAGGGTAACATTTGCAGTGGCCTCTTAAATTTTACCCTTCTGTTCCTTACTCAAAATCGTCATAGTAGTACAATACACCAAGAAAGTATTACATATTACATCCAATAGCAGGTCTGTCAGTATACCACGCAGCACACGTTTCTGGCTATTTCTGACACACAACCCTTGATGCAGGGATCGTGGTGTCAAGCACAGGGACAACAGTACACTAGCAGACAGATACAAAACACAATGCCATGTCAATCTACAATAATATAATGAAGTAGTATGTCTTAAAGAGATTCCTGTCCCACCCTGATCTGTTTCACCCATCTCATGTTTGTCTCCACCCCCTCCAGGTGTCTCCCATCTTCCTTCCTACCCTCATTTATCCCTGTGTTTTCTGTTTGGGGTCAGTTCTTCTTGTTTGTCAAGCCTACAGTACCAGCATGTTTTTCTCTACCTCCTTTAGTCTTTTCTGCCTCTTAGTTCCCCTGGTCCTTACATCCTGCCTGCCCTGACTTCGAGTCTGCCTGCTGCCCTGTACCTGAATGACTCTGCCTTGTGGATGACAAACCTAGCCTGCCCTGAATATTCTTTGTCCGGCCCCCTTGTACCTTTAATAGACCACAAACTCACAACCAGTGTGTGGTGTGTGATTCAGTGTGTGGTGTGATTATAACTGTGGTTGTGTTATGTTGAACAGGTATGCAGACCTGAACCACAAATAGTTTACAATAACGTCCAAAAGAAAACACACCTTGTGTAATTATGCAAAGAGACGCTCACTGATGAGGCTGGGACTAGGCCTACATAAAACCTTTACCGGCATTTAAAATTTTGTTTAAGTTGCCTGGCAGATTTTGTTTGTGATCACGAGCCAGACCACATAAAGCTATGTAGCTAATGATGAATATAAAGTTATGTTACCTCAACGTTAACTCATGTCAGCTGCATACCTCTCCCGACTTAATAAAGCTAAGTTAAACGCTGTGGTACCGCGCTCCTTCACTTGGGTGAGAGACAGATGTGAAAGCAGAGTACTAATCCGACTCTAAGAAAAGAAAAAAACTAATGCATTACATATAATGCATTGCCTGGCCATAAGCACACTGCACTACTTTGAGAGTGCAAATTCTTTGTTCAAATACACAGTTACAGATCAAATCTAACTTTTTACCGAGTCAAACCCTACTGCTTGTGTGTTTTGAGTGGTCTGGTCTTGACCCGGTATCGCCCTGCCTTGGTCTTAGTCTTGACCCGGTCTCGACCCCTCAAAGTCTTGGTCTTGTCTCGGTCTCGATACACCTTGGTCAAGGTTTAGGTGATCATGACTACAACACTGTCCCCTGGTTGTGTCATGTTGAACATGAATACAGACCTCAGTGTCTCCAGCTTGCAGAGTGGATTCCCCAGTCCAGCAGAGAGCAGCTTCATGCCTGAATCCCCCAGGTTGTTGTTACTCAAGTCCAGCTCTGTCAGATCTGAGGAGGGGAGAGCTGAGGCCAGCGCTTCACAGCACCGTTCTGAGAGGTTACAGTCATTCAGCCTGATAACATAAGGAGAACATGAGACATCATCAGAGTCATGTTTTGTATTATAGGAACATATGATAATCAAACACTATCACAATATGTGCTGTTGTAATATATTTAAAAAATCAAATGCCTTATACATACAGAGCAGTTTTGGAGTTGTTGACCACTGGCAGCAGCCTCAGAAGACCTTCCTCTGATCTGGAGTATTTCTTCAGGTCAAACACGTCCATCTTCTCTTCTGAAGTCAGCAACACAAAGACCAGAGCTGACCACTGTGTAGATGAGAGCTTCTTCTCACTGGAGAGACTTCCTGAGCTCAGGTAGTGTTGGATCTCCTCCACCAGAGAATGGTCATTCAGTTCATTCAGACAGTGGAACAGATTCATGCATCTCTCTGCAGAGGGATCCTCTCTGATCTTCTCCTTGATGTACTTGACTGTTTTCCTCATGGCTCTCTGTCTTGTTACCTTTCTGAGTCAGTAGGCCTCGTAAGTCAGTCTGATTGGACTCCATTGAGAGGCCCAGGAGGAAGCGGAGGAAAAGGTCCAGTTGTCCATTCTTACTTCTGCAAGGCCTTGTCCACAGCACTCTTGTAGAATCTGACAGCTGTTTGGAAAAATCTATTGTAAAATTGTTTTTCCATTACATTCATTCTTCTTGTTATTGAATGACAGAAACACATGCAGAGCAGCAAAAAGCTCCTGGATGGTCAGATGGACAAAGCAGTACACCTTCTCCTCACCACTACATTTATCTTCTGAAAATATTTCTGTGCACATCCCAGAGCAGTTTGCAGCTCCTTCAACATCAATGCCACACTTCCTCAGGTCTGCCTCTCTGAAAATCAGGTTGCCATTTTCCAGTTGTGTGAAAGCCAGTTTCCCCAGTGATCGAATCATGTTAATGTTATTCTTGTCCCAGGGTGTATCAGTCGCCTCTTTCCAGTTGTACTTCATGTTCATCTTTCTGACTTGGTCAACCAGGAAGTGTATGTAAACTTGAGTCAGATTCCTGGGCATCTCTTTTTCTCCATAGGTCTCTAAAACTGTTGCAATAATGAAAGCGACGACTGGAATATGGCACATGATGTAGAGGGTCTTTGTTTTCTTGATGTGTGAGATGATTCTCCTGGCCAGGCTCTCATCACTGAATCTCTTCATGATGTACTCATCCTTCTGATCATCATTGAACCCTCGTACCTCCGTCACCAGGTCAACACACTCATCAGGGATCTGATTGGCTGCGACAGGTCGGGACGTTATCCAGAGGAGAGCAGAAGGAAGCAGATCTTTCATGATCAGGTTTGTCAGCAGCACATCTATGGTCTTTGGCTCTGTGACATCATCACAGCGCTCATAGTTCTCGTATTTGAGGGTCATCTGGAACTCATCAAGACCATCCAAGATAAACAGAACTTTCAATTCTGTCTTGTTTTCTTGTCTCTTTCTGAACATGGCTTCAAGAAACTCTTTCTCCATTTCTTTGAAAATTATTTTAATTACACTCATCAAGGTGTGCTTCTCTTTCTTCAACAAATTCAGCTGTCGAAAAGGCAGTGGGAAAATGAAATCAATGTCTTGGTTTTGTTTGCCGTTTGCCCAGTCCAGAGCGAACTTCTGTGAACATATTGTTTTGCCAATGCCAGCAATTCCCTTTGTCAGAACTCTTCTGATACGTTTGTTTTGTTTAGATGGGTGTTTAAATATGTTGTTGCATGTAATTGGTTCCTCTGACCCTCTAATCTTCCTGTATTCTCCCTCAAGCTGTCGTACTTCATGTTGGTCATTGACCTCTCCACCTCCAGCCTCTGTGATGTAGAGCTCTGTGTAGATACTGTCCAGGGAGATTTTCTTGCCATGTTGTTTCTTCCCATCAACTATTTCTTCATACTTAGATCTGAGGTGTTCTTGATTTTTGCGTTTGTTGTATTTGAAGGTTTTTGCATATTTATCTACAGAAAAAAAACATCCAAATGTGAACTCAAACTTTTAAACATTTGTAATTCATTCATATCATATCTTGTCCTGGTTTCCCGTTTAAAGAATAAACCCTTTTGTAGATGCCATGTCTGCCAACTGTCCCTTGTTTGGGTCCTGCCCCACCTCACACCGTAACAGACAGGAAGGGTGAAGTGCTGCATTTGTGTCAAACTCAGGTCTATAGTTTTTTGTGTGTGTTGAGTGTTTGCCTGTAGCAATAATGGTTTGACTAGTGTTGGTTGACAAAATTATGATTGATAAGATGAGATGGATGTTATTTTCCCAAGGTAAATTTTTCCCTAGTGTTGTACCTGCTGTATAATATAGACTATAAAGTCATACACTAACAGTACATCATATGGTTTAGTCCTGAGCCTAATGTTAATGTAGGGCTGTAATGAACAGAGAGACTAAAGAGGGTTTGTACTGTTGAGCATGAGGGGCTGAGCTGTTACTCTTTATCAAGCCGTTGGCTGATGGCTTTGGAAAGGCAGGCTCAAAAAATAATAAAAGAAAGCAAGTTCAAAATACAGGCTCACCATTGTCTTCACTACTGCTGTCTGTCTCTCGCTCATTGTCTTCATAGAGGTGTCTGAAGAAATGTAAAGAATCATGTCAATATTGTTTTTGATTTGAACAGAAATGACAGGTTTGCTGCTTTGAGGAACTGCCTCACCTGCTGTATTATTTACACTTCATTATTGTAATGTATTATGATTCCACGTTAAAATACATGTCTACTGTCTTACGTTAGTCGGGGAGGTGCTTTGCTGTGGGATCTGGGATGCTTCCTCTGAAACAAACAGAAAGGTTGGTGTGTAACTTGTCTGAATGGACGGAGACGCCACCATGTATCAGCAGCATGAGTTCAGAACAGAAGGAGGCTCCTTACTGATGCTCAATGGCTTACTCAAATAATCTTTAAAGTACAGTATATAATATATTGTGGCCTAGACATTGTTTTATTTGTATTTTCTTACTTTGTAATTGATACTTGTGAGAACACAAGCCAAATGATTAAGTTTCACCTTTTTTCTGATGGTCCACAGTGTTCATGTTATTAATGTTGGTTATATTGTATGTTACATTGCCTCCAACATCTGCGTTTAACACTGGAGCCACGACAATGCTGCCATCCTGAGCTTTGTTGGAGGACAGAGGAGTAGCTGCTTCATACACACACACACACACACACACATACACACACACACACACATTGTGATATGAATATTTCCAACAATATTACTCTAAGCTCTCTATAGCTCATATACATATACTGCCTATGTTTCATCTTTTACCATGACAGTCTATTTCATCATTATTTCTTATGTACCATGAGTCTATTTGATCATGATCATTTATTATGTACCATGACAGTCTATTTGCTCTGAGGGGTTTCCACCAGGAGCAGCAGCATGGCCTCCAGTCTCAGTCGTGTTGGAGGAACCCTGGACTTCCTGAGGAAGACAGGAAGTTGAACTGTTCCCACCTGCCTCCTCAGCACCACTGACACCTGTGAGGAGAGAGAAGACAGGAAGAGTCAGGGCTGTCTCATCCTCTCAGGTGTTCCACTCTGTGGAGCTGTGGGTGACATGTAAGGATCATGTCCTGTGTCTGTGCTGGGTTTCCTGTCCTGTGGACTGGGGTTGGTGTTAGCGTGCTGGACTACCACTAATATAATGTCACCTTGTTTAGTTAAGAGAAGGGTGTCAGTCGTCCTTACAGTGTCTGCAGTCCTAAGTGATGGATACACATGCAGACTAACACTGCAGACACAGAAAGGAGGGCAACATCTCCTCTACACTGCATCTCTGACAGTGAATACAACATATGTCTAGACATAATGTATACCAGCTTATGAGATTGCTGCATTATCACAGCATTGTTGTTTTTGTTTCCAATTTGGGATAAAATAATAATACTAATACCCATAGAACACTTACCCATCAGCCGCTCAGCAAGATGATTCTGACGCATCCTTCCCAGGATCTCCACAGTGATCTTCAGAGCTCCTTCCAGTGTGTATGTCTCCATCATCCTATCCACTGTGTCTGTTCTGGCAGCTCCCTCCAACCTGCTTTTTGGGATGGGATCAAACCCATCCAGAACTTTATCCTGCAGGAACCACTGAAACGTCTTCAGCTCCTTTTCCCCGAGCTGCTCCAGAGTTTCCAACAGGTGCGTTTTATTACTTGTGGCCATTGTGGATCACTGGAGAGAGTGGATTGTGTGTTGCTTAGTAAATAAAGTTCAAACATTTCTTAAAAACTAGACTTTAAGTGACAAACTATGTTTCTAAATTAGTATGTTAAAAGCCATTGCCATCACACAAGTATTGTTGTTCTCTTTCAGAATAATTTTGCTTTACACTTCACAACATTTTGATTTTGTAGTATTGTGTGTTGGTAAATCTATCTTATTATGTTTGAGATTGGTATGAAATAAAATGATGCACAATATGATTGGTTGGTGAGTTTTGCCAAGTAAAACATTCCATCTCTCTCTCTCACCACACATTCCATTCTTGCCTGTCTAGGTACTATTGAAACCATTTAATGTATGAGTAAACTTAACTCTTAACCCTCATTGTCACATTAATCATAATGATGTTTTGTATTTATCAATATTTCTTCAAGAAAATGTCATTTTCCTGTCACTCAGCACCCTCCCCCCTCTCTATCTCCACTGTAGAGTTTAGTTTGATTCTCATCTATCTGGTTTTACCCATTTCTACATTCCAGTCCTGTGCTGCTACAGGACTCTGTAGAAACCATGTCATGGATGAGGAAATGCAGTTTCACTTGACGCTCCCAGTAGGAATGATGGGTGTTGGGTGGAGTTGTGGGTCTCATGACTTATAAGAATGATGGGTAAATACGACGTGATCTACACAAATGATTTAAAAACCTCTGCCAGTCTGATGTACAATCACCCCTAATCATTCCAGAAACATGACTTGTCACCCTGTCACATGATTATGACTGTACTGTGATCTGTACTGTAACTCTGGATGTTTGTCCTCCCTCACCTGCAGCCTACATCACCTGTCCTGCCAGAACCCTCCTCTCTCTGCCCTGTCTCTGATCACCTGCCCTGCCAGAACCCTCCTCTCTCTGATCACCTTCCCTGCCAGAACCCTCCTCTCTCTGCCCTGTCTCTGATCACCTGCCCTGCCAGAACCCTCCTCTCTCTGCCCTGTCTCTGATCACCTGCCCTGCCAGAACCCTCCTCTCTCTGCCCTGTCTCTGATCACCTGCCCTGCCAGAACCCTCCTCTCTCTGCCCTGTCTCTGATCACCTGCCCTGCCAGAACCCTCCTCTCTCTGCCCTGTCTCTGATCACCTGCCCTGCCAGAACCCTCCTCTCTTTGCCCTGTCTCTGATCACCTGCCCTGCCAGAACCCTCCTCTCTCTGCCATGTCTCTGATCAGGGTCTTTCTCATGCTCAGGATACTCTTGCACAGTGCAAATGAAACATTCACCAATGCACAGAGGAACACATGGAACAGGTTTACACTAGAGAGTGTATTGAATGAAGGTTTATGTCATCATAGGTTGTCATGGGCTAGCCATCTCTTTGACCCACAATCAAAAGCTGTTAGCACTAGCTCCCCAGTCTATAAAGGACTAAAGTACTCTAAATAGGATATATACATTTGGTATGTTCATTTACACCCTTGATTACACATGTACAGTGTTGTTGTCAAAGGGCAAAGCCTGTCTCCTTCCCTGGACACTGTTAACTGATAACACAGCACATCCTCTTCCTGTGAATCAACACAGGTGGGAGGTCCTTAAGCACTGACTGTTTAGACAGTGTTGCTAACACACGTTAGCCTATGATCACATTTACAGACACACGTTAGCCTATGATCACATTTACAGACACACTAGACACCTCTCAGCGTTCCACGGCCCAACGTCATAATGCTGCTTGCTAAAGCTGTTCATGCCTGCATGGCCAGAAGTTAGTTCTTTGTAAGATGTGACTTGGAAGCCCCTGGAGAGCGCTGAAGCGAGACTATCTTGCTCTTCCCTTCCCCACCCCCCACCGACATCTGTGGTTTGGTCTCTGCCCGGGTCATGACCAAGGATGTCTCCTGGCCAACACAATCTGCATAGGGAGATTCGGACTGATTGTGGCCTAGGTCGAGGGCACCTACTACAGATATCACCACCACCCCACCCCCATCCAACGCCTTCGCCTGTTTGTTTCCCCAGGGTGGCTGGCGGGTCTGTGTCCAGCGCCTACCATGGCTGCAGGTCCAGATGCTGCTTGTCTACCCCCCCCCCCACTCCCCGTTGTAAATGTTGTTGTGCTTATGTGCTGAGGTTTTTGTCTGTTCCCACACTGTACTCCTCTAGGAGCATTGTCTGGGGGTTGCCTTTTTCTCTCCTCCTCTCTCCTCATGTTATGCTGTAACTTTGTAGTTGGCGCCGAAAATGGCTGCCTAGGTAGGCTCTCCTGCCAAAGTAAATTCCTTGTCTGTGCAAACTTTCATGGCGAATAAACACCAATTCTGATTCTGATTCTGATTCTGAAATGTCTGAGACACTAGTGTAGGTCAGAGGTCACAATGTTACCGGTTCTATGAACCATCTAAAGACTAAACAAACGCTATCTAGCACCATGAATGCGGCGTCTTCTGTCTGTGCTTGCGAAGGCTGTGTTGATGTCACCCCCTGATGTTCCTTGTGAGGGTAAAACCTCCCATATTGTGATACTATTTAACTGCCCTTCATTCCTGTATTCATGGTCCAGTCCTCTGAGATGCTCAGCTTGAGTGTATCAGACAACTGCACCTAATAGATCTGGATAAATGAATAAATGTTTGATTTTGTCTTTTTACTTGACTTTTTACTTGACTTTATTGACTTTCACAGCAATTGGGTAAGATAAGAGACTTCTTCAGTACTCATAGCTCCACTTTTCCCCCTGAGGTTCAGCCTCCTGGGGCCAGATGTATGAAGGGACACATTAACATGGGTGCAGAAACATGTGTACGGGTGTTTCTACAGAGTTTCAGATTGATGAAAGAACACGTGGCGTAAGAATCTGCGTAACTTCTGTGCACTTTAGAACCCGTGCGTAGGCCTACGCCATGTTTTTAAGATGTGATACGGTGCGTAGGCCTACGCCATGTTTTAAGATGTGATACGGTGCGTAGGCCTACGCCATGTTTTAAGATGTGATACGGTGCGTAGGCCTACGCCATGTTTTAAGATGTGATACGGTGTGTAGGCCTACGCCATGTTTTAAGATGTGATACGGTGCGTAGGCCTACGCCATGTTTTAAGATGTGATACGGTGCGTAGGCCTACGCCATGTTTTAAGATGTGATACGGTGCGTAGGCCTACGCCATGTTTTAAGACGTGATACGGTGCGTAGGCCTACGCCATGTTTTAAGATGTGATACGGTGCGTAGGACTACGCCATGTTTTAAGATGTGATACGGTGCGTAGGCCTACGCCATGTTTTAAGATGTGATACGGTGCGTAGGCCTACGCCATGTTTTAAGATGTGATACGGCAACACAGAGTGACCAAAAGGCAAAGAGAAAGTGCATCCATAACAAATTACAGTTTTACTTGGTCTTCAATGGGAGTTAAATTGTATAGGTTATCTAAAATGATGCCAATTATCTCCTTTTAGCCTATTTAGCCAGAAAGAAAATGTGTGAATTTGGCCCACAAAAAAAGATCATGTTAAGATGGGCACAATGAGTTAATTATTTTTAGGAAATCTTTTTATTTTTGACTCCATCAATGTTTAAATAACTGCTAGTTATTGCTGGTAAATTCAGTTGATCTTTTTCACCGTTTTTTGTTGTTGCCTTAGCCATTTCTCAAAAATCATTCATTGTTCACAATGGGTTAATTGAAATGTTTATTGAGAAACCTGACAAAATGTGGGCGTTTCAACAACCATGTCAGGTCAAATATGAGAGTTGACAGGGGTGTGACACTGAGCTCGTTCACGTGCCACAATCACTAGTTAAGTGGGATCTATGAAGACAAACGTGTGATATGTGTCACGTACGCAGTGTTCATCAATCTGAGAACAACTTTGTGTACAGGGTTTTCCAGTTTTCTCCGTTGACATACTGTTACGGATACATTTACACAAAGTTTGATACACTTGATCTCTGTCCTGCCTTACAATCTCCTGCAACTCAGTCTCCTTCCCCCTTTAGAGAGAAAGAAGGGAGGGTTGCAGCTCAGTGGTTAGAGCACCTGACTGCAGCTCAAGAGGTAGCAGGTTCAAATCTCCCCCTGTACTGGATGTTGATTTGGATAAATATCAGTAAGAACCATGTGAGAAAGTAAGTTATATACAACAACTTTTTATACATTAACATAAACCCCCTTGAAACCAACCCTTGCACAAAGAAACACTTTTACATATAACACACTATTAACCCCTACCAGAACTCTCATGCAACACTGGAGTGAGAGACAGAGAGAGGCAGGTGTGTGTGTGTGTGTTCATTATGCAGAGAGATGGAGAGAGTAATGGACAGAGAGAGAGAGGGAGAGAGAGAGGCAGGTGTGTGTAGTGTGTGTATTATGCAGAGAGATGGAGAGACAGACAGAGGGAGAGCTGGTGTGTTTGAGACGGATGAGTAGATTAAATAAGTCAGAAAGTCAGGAAGGGAGGGACTGTCAGAGCTGCTGGTAGAGGTGTTCATACTGGGGAAACATCACCAAGTCTAACTCTGCTATATCAACATTGGATTATATTCTATTATTTAACACATTATCACTTTCAACAACCTTAACTCAAGAGACATAATGAACAGTGTAATCTTATCTAAAGCATCTTTACTGCCTTCTCTGAAACTGCTCTCTCTGTCATCACATGTTCTGTAATAACACCCAGTCCAGTAGACATCTGTACTGTAGACAATGATTAACAGGAATGACCAAGGATTTGTTCTGTACATTTGTACTCCAAATCACCTTCAGTACCATGAAACACTAACTACTGACAAACAAATATTACCATTAAACCCATTAAAATTCTTCACTCTCTACTAGATACAGTTATTCATGTGAGTCCAACCAAATGTTCCAACGGTTCAGCTGTGTCTCTTGACCACCCTGGTCCTCCATTCAGGAGGATTGTAGGTCTGAGCGTTCAACTAGAATCATCCTCACTTCCTACCTGACCTGAACATGATCCCTGGAGGGACTTACCTCTGCTTTCTCCTGGTCTGAATTCACAAACACAACGTCAAGTCAAGCAGGCATTGTCCTTCGTGCTGAAGAAGAAATCTGTTATGCTGTTTGTGCTGAATCCTCAAAAGGAGTGTCTCTGGAACATTATAGTTACAGGTTCCAGACAACAGGTCAAAGTCTGGTCATATAGACGCCATCATTCATTCTAGTAGCACGTACACTGAACAGTAGAATAAAGCAGGTCAATGTCTGGTCATATAGTCGCTATCATTCATTCCAGTAGCAGGTACACTGAACAGTACAATAAAACAGGTCAGAGTCCAGTGATATAGACCCCATCATGAGAGCTGTTAACCCTTCAGGTAGGAGGGCCCTGGGTGTACTGTCACATCAGAACATCAGACACAAGTGAACTTACAGACCTACGACTAACTGGAGAAAGACAATATCCCTGAGAAAATATGTTTTATAGATGCAGAGTTGTTGGTCTGGATATCTACAGGACTTCAGGTCCCAGAATCCACCTCTCCACTGCCCTTGTTACCTGAGATCACAGTGACTTCACAATGCCCTGGTGGCAACACACTCTAGAATGTTGAATCATTAACAGCATGAAAATCATAAAGCAGATTATTACACTCTGACCAGAAGTTCTGCTCTCCTGTGTAAACCCATAGACATGTATATATGTCTATGTGTAAACCCTGCCCTATCTCCCCTGTCCCCTATAGACCTGCTGTACCTGGACTGACCCTCACCTGTCCCTGACCACCACGCTCCTATAGACCTGCTGTACCTGGACTGACCCTCACCTGTGTGTATTATGCAGAGAGATGGAGAGAGAGACAGAGGGAGAGAGAGAGGCAGGTGTGTGTAGTGTGTGTATTATGCAGAGATGGAGAGAGAGAGAGGCAGGTGTGTTTGAGACGGATGAGTAGATTAAATAAGAGTCAGAAAGTCAGGAAGGGAGGGACTGTCAGAGCTGCTGGTAGAGGTGTTCATACTGGGGACACATCACCAAGTCTAACTCTGGAGTCAACTCAAGTCTAACTCCTTAACTCAAGGGACATAATGAACAATCTTATCTAAAGCATCTTTACTGCCTTCTCTGAAACTGCTCTCTCTGTCATCACATGTTCTGTAATAACACCCAGTCCAGTAGACATCTGTACTGTAGACAATGATTGACAGGAATCACCAAGGATCTGTACTGTACATTTGTACTCAAAATCACCTTCAGTACCATGAAACACTAACTACTGACACAACTATTACCACTAGAGAGGGTACAATTTCTGGGGAAATTGTAGGGTGTGCTCGCTTGCGTCGGTTGTAAGTTTTTCCCTTCTAGTGATATTTTCAAGCATTTAGCCTACTCATATTGCATATTTCATTAAGAACACCCTTTGAAACAGCTGCAAACCCCCTTTGAAACAAGCTACTGTAACAACGTTGTCACTGGCAGTATGGAATCGCGATTCAAACAGTACCGTCTGCTAACTGAAAATATGCCCCCCAAAACGTAAATAAGTTTGACATTAATGTAGGGGGAAATGGCTAATTCAAAATAAGTTTGCTAGAGGCAAGCTAGCTGCTGTTGCTCCACATTTCACTGATTGTTTGAAAGCGCCGGAAATGAGAACGTTTCTTTTGACATAAAGTTTAGCTGTGGCATTGAAGACAGTACTACACACTGCCAGTGGGTGAGCCGAGTCTGACTGAGGCTAACGTCAAAACAAGCCGTGGTGTCACTCAAATTCCAAGTTTTACACAAATCACAAAAATATGCTGACGCGCTGGCTGTCTTCGCAATCGCCATATCTTTATAACACTGCCCTCCTTCTGATTTTTGATGTAGAATTGACCCTGGTACGAAATTAAGAAAATACTCATCAAAGATCGACAACAGCTGACGCAATCGTCAACGGAGGCTGACGGGGCTCTCACGTAGCAAACCAATCAACGTTTTTACAGCAACCTACATTAAAATCTCACCATCTGGCTGTCTTCACAATAGTCATATCGTCATAACATTGCCCTCCTTCTGTTTTGTGGTGTAGAATTGACCGAACTATAAAAATACGAAAATACTAAACTACTATGACGCTTGCATGGCTGCCGCCTAGGCAGTCTCACGGGCGACCCGCACTCGCTCAAATTACAAAGACTTTCACAACCTAAATAAAAAATCCGAGATGGCAGTTCCACTCGAAATTGCTTTCTCAACAAAACCCAATGGTTGGTAATTTGGGGGGTTGGCATTTTTCACTCATAATCCAAGCTCCAATTTGCGTGCTAGAACGTCTCTATCACGTTGTATCCATGCGTCGTTGTTAACGTGTGCTGACGTAGTGACGTAGGCTAGCACTGCTACCCTTCGTTGACAGAAGACACTTTTTGCCACAAAAACTTTGTAACCTCCTAAACTGTGCAACGGAACGTAAATCCCAATAGAAGCAACGCAATCGAGACCAAGACGAAACGTTTGACACCTAGGTTGTCTATGTAGGCCAAATATTGACTGAGTTTTAGGGGTGGGAAAATAATAAGAAGAAGAAGAAGAAGAAGATATATGTGAGAGAACAAAGGTTGTGCCCTTGCCGAAGGCAAAGCACACCCAACTAGAGAGGGTACAATTTCTGGGGAAATTGTAGGGTGTGCTTGCTTGCGTCGGTTTTAAGTTTTTCCCTTCTAGTGATATTTTCAAGCATTTAGCCTACTCATATTGCATATTTCATTAAGAACACCCTTTGAAACAGCTGCAAACCCCCTTTGAAACAAGCTACTGTAACAACGTTGTCACTGGCAGTATGGAATCGCGATTCAAACAGTACCGTCTGCTAACTGAAAATATGCCCCCCAAAACGTAAATAAGTTTGACATTAATGTAGGGGGAAATGGCTAATTCAAAATAAGTTTGCTAGAGGCAAGCTAGCTGCTGTTGCTCCACATTTCACTGATTGTTTGAAAGCGCCGGAAATGAGAATGTTTCTTTTGACATAAAGTTTAGCTGTGGCATTGAAGACAGTACTACACACTGCCAGTGGGTGAGCCGAGTCTGACTGAGGCTAACGTCAAAACAAGCCGTGGTGTCACTCAAATTCTAAGTTTTACACAAATCACAAAAATATGCTGACGCGCTGGCTGCCTTCGCAATCGCCATATCTTTATAACACTGCCCTCCTTCTGATTTTTGATGTAGAATTGACCCTGGTACGAAATTAAGAAAATACTCATCAAAGATCGACAACAGCTGACGCAATCGTCAACGGAGGCTGACGGGGCTCTCACGTAGCAAACCAATCAAAGTTTTTACAGCAACCTACATTAAAATCTCACCATCTGGCTGTCTTCACAATAGTCATATCGTCATAACATTGCCCTCCTTCTGTTTTGTGGTGTAGAATTGACCGAACTATAAAAAGACGAAAATACTAAACTACTATGACGCTTGCATGGCTGCCGCCTAGGCAGTCTCACGGGCGACCCGCACTCGCTCAAATTACAAAGACTTTCACAACCTAAATAAAAAATCCGAGATGGCAGTTCCACTCGAAATTGCTTTCTCAACAAAACCCAATGGTTGGTAATTTTGGGGGTTGGCTTTTTTCACTCATAATCCAAGCTCCAATTTGCGTGCTAGAACGTCTCTATCACGTTGTATCCATGCGTCGTTGCTAACGTGTGCTGACGTAGTGACGTAGGCTAGCACTGCTACCCTTCGTTGACAGAAGACACTTTTCGCCCCAAAAACTTAAGCTCAGCCTAAACCGTGCAACGGAACGTAAATCCCAATAGAAGCAACGCAATCGAGACCAAGTCGAAACTTTTGACACCTAGGTTGTCTATGTAGGCCAAATATTGACTGAGTTTTAGGGGTGGGAAAATAATAATAAGAAGAAGATATATGTGAGAGAACAATGGTTGTGCCTCGCCGAAGGCAAAGCACACCCAACTAGAGAGGGTACAATTTCTGGGGAAATTGTAGGGTGTGCTCGCTTGCGTCGGTTGTAAGTTTTTCCCTTCTAGTGATATTTTCAAGCATTTAGCCTACTCATATTGCATATTTCATTAAGAACACCCTTTGAAACAGCTGCAAACCCCCTTTGAAACAAGCTACTGTAACAACGTTGTCACTGGCAGTATGGAATCGCGATTCAAACAGTACCGTCTGCTAACTGAAAATATGCCCCCCAAAACGTAAATAAGTTTGACATTAATGTAGGGGGAAATGGCTAATTCAAAATAAGTTTGCTAGAGGCAAGCTAGCTGCTGTTGCTCCACATTTCACTGATTGTTTGAAAGCGCCGGAAATGAGAACGTTTCTTTTGACATAAAGTTTAGCTGTGGCATTGAAGACAGTACTACACACTGCCAGTGGGTGAGCCGAGTCTGACTGAGGCTAACGTCAAAACAAGCCGTGGTGTCACTCAAATTCCAAGTTTTACACAAATCACAAAAATATGCTGACGCGCTGGCTGTCTTCGCAATCGCCATATCTTTATAACACTGCCCTCCTTCTGATTTTTGATGTAGAATTGACCCTGGTACGAAATTAAGAAAATACTCATCAAAGATCGACAACAGCTGACGCAATCGTCAACGGAGGCTGACGGGGCTCTCACGTAGCAAACCAATCAAAGTTTTTACAGCAACCTACATTAAAATCTCACCTTCTGGCTGTCTTCACAATAGTCATATCGTCATAACATTGCCCTCCTTCTGTGTTGTGGTGTAGAATTGACCGAACTATAAAAATACGAAAATACTAAACTACTATGACGCTTGCATGGCTGCCGCCTAGGCAGTCTCACGGGCGACCCGCACTCGCTCAAATTACAAAGACTTTCACAACCTAAATAAAAAATCCGAGATGGCAGTTCCACTCGAAATTGCTTTCTCAACAAAACCCAATGGTTGGTAATTTTGGGGGTTGGCATTTTTCACTCATAATCCAAGCTCCAATTTGCGTGCTAGAACGTCTCTATCACGTTGTATCCATGCGTCGTTGCTAACGTGTGCTGACGTAGTGACGTAGGCTAGCACTGCTACCCTTCGTTGACAGAAGACACTTTTTGCCACAAAAACTTTGTAACCTCCTAAACTGTGCAACGGAACGTAAATCCCAATAGAAGCAACGCAATCGAGACCAAGACGAAACGTTTGACACCTAGGTTGTCTATGTAGGCCAAATATTGACTGAGTTTTAGGGGTGGGAAAATAATAAGAAGAAGAAGAAGATATATGTGAGAGAACAAAGGTTGTGCCCTTGCCGAAGGCAAAGCACACCCAACTAGAGAGGGTACAATTTCTGGGGAAATTGTAGGGTGTGCTCGCTTGCGTCGGTTGTAAGTTTTTCCCTTCTAGTGATATTTTCAAGCATTTAGCCTACTCATATTGCATATTTCATTAAGAACACCCTTTGAAACAGCTGCAAACCCCCTTTGAAACAAGCTACTGTAACAACGTTGTCACTGGCAGTATGGAATCGCGATTCAAACAGTACCGTCTGCTAACTGAAAATATGCCCCCCAAAACGTAAATAAGTTTGACATTAATGTAGGGGGAAATGGCTAATTCAAAATAAGTTTGCTAGAGGCAAGCTAGCTGCTGTTGCTCCACATTTCACTGATTGTTTGAAAGCGCCGGAAATGAGAACGTTTCTTTTGACATAAAGTTTAGCTGTGGCATTGAAGACAGTACTACACACTGCCAGTGGGTGAGCCGAGTCTGACTGAGGCTAACGTCAAAACAAGCCGTGGTGTCACTCAAATTCCAAGTTTTACACAAATCACAAAAATATGCTGACGCGCTGGCTGTCTTCGCAATCGCCATATCTTTATAACACTGCCCTCCTTCTGATTTTTGATGTAGAATTGACCCTGGTACGAAATTAAGAAAATACTCATCAAAGATCGACAACAGCTGACGCAATCGTCAACGGAGGCTGACGGGGCTCTCACGTAGCAAACCAATCAAAGTTTTTACAGCAACCTACATTAAAATCTCACCATCTGGCTGTCTTCACAATAGTCATATCGTCATAACATTGCCCTCCTTCTGTTTTGTGGTGTAGAATTGACCGAACTATAAAAATACGAAAATACTAAACTACTATGACGCTTGCATGGCTGCCGCCTAGGCAGTCTCACGGGCGACCCGCACTCGCTCAAATTACAAAGACTTTCACAACCTAAATAAAAAATCCGAGATGGCAGTTCCACTCGAAATTGCTTTCTCAACAAAACCCAATGGTTGGTAATTTTGGGGGTTGGCATTTTTCACTCATAATCCAAGCTCCAATTTGCGTGCTAGAACGTCTCTATCACGTTGTATCCATGCGTCGTTGCTAACGTGTGCTGACGTAGTGACGTAGGCTAGCACTGCTACCCTTCGTTGACAGAAGACACTTTTTGCCACAAAAACTTGTAACCTCCTAAACTGTGCAACGGAACGTAAATCCCAATAGAAGCAACGCAATCGAGACCAAGACGAAACTTTTGACACCTAGGTTGTCTATGTAGGCCAAATATTGACTGATCCTTAGGGGGGCGAAAATAAACATTAATAATAATAATATATATGTGAGAGAACAAAGGTTGTGCTCTCGCCGAAGGCTTGAGCACACCCAACTAGAGAGGGTACAATTTCTGGGGAAATTGTAGGGTGTGCTTGCTTGCGTCGGTTGCACAGGGTCCGTTTTTTAATGACATTTTTACAACTGATATTTCTGTATATTTTACATAAAAATGCATACTTATTATTTATAAAGATTACATAGATTTAAAAGCATCTTTTTTTGCTGCTCATTTACAAAGCAAAATAGGAGTGAAGTGTAGAATGAAATAGATGTCTTCTCATTTCCCCTGCAAGAGGCAGCCTCATAGCTGAATCAAAACAAATACATTTGGCAGACCGGTGTAAAAATTGACCTAATCTCTATTACTTAAACGTCCTTTTTTCCCTTCTCGTGATATTTTCCGGCATTTAGCCTACTCATATTGCATTCTTTCATTAAAGGTCACATGACATGCTGTTTTTGGATGCTTTTATATAGGCCTTAGTGGTCCCCTAATACTGTATCAGAAGTCTCTTTCCCGAAATTCAGCCTTGGTGCAGAATTACAGCCACTACTAGCAGTCCCACAAGGAGCTTTCCTCAGAACGCGCTGTTTTGGTGTCTGTAGCTTTAAATGCTAATGAGGAGCGGAGGGGCGGCACCATGGGCGTCGCCACAATATAACCTGGGGGGGTCACGTCCCCCCCACTTAAAAAAAAGGTTGTTTGGACCCCCCCCACATTTGCTATCAAAATATTAGTGCATGACGACAGGTCTACTAATCCAGCGTTCTTTCCATTGCTTCACAATCAAATCCGTTCCACTTTATCAGTAGGGGGAATACCCATAGCAATAGTAATCCATTCCGCGTTTTCCTGGTTCCTACACAAACAGACTCATCAGGCACGCAGATTCATACTCTTTGATCGAAGCAGCTAGCACTCCAGGTATCGGCTGTTCGAGATGGACATAATTTTTTGTCGGAAGAGAAAAGTAAGTCAGAGTTGGCCAAATTTTCCCTTCAGTGGCCAAAGCACCTTTATGAGACATTCTCTGACTATAATAGCATGAAGTCACAAAGATCCTTCTGCAAACATTATGATTATAGCTAGCCTAGCTAGCTATTTACGTACAACTAGCACTAGGCAATACCATACTTTATTTACCCATTACAAGTGGAAAAGCATTTGTTGATTTCTTAATCTAGGTTAAACAGAAAACTCATCTACAAAACTACATCAATAAATGTATAATGTGTAAATCCTCCTTTTAAGGCTTTTGCTCTCATTAAATGGAGAATAAAGTGCCAAAGTTGTCAGTGTCAGTCCTCTGTGTATTACACCAAAACATTATCCTGGCTATCACCAGACCAAGCTCAATCTTATTTAAGATTGCAGATCGAATGGGTTTACCCAGTCTACCAGAACATAATAGTAGCCAGTAATTGCCGCAATCGCAATGGCTGTAACCCCGTTGCTGTAAAATACCTCGAATTTGCCCATTCTCATCTGATAACCCTGGTTTGCAGAGGTACACACTCAGTCATTTCAATGAGGGGAAAGGTGGATATCGCGCGCGCCATAACACCAACAGCAGAACGTTTATCCAAATAACAAAGAAGTGTACAACACTCACGTACAGCATATGTATTCACACTTATACTTGATGCTATCTACCTTTCCATAGCGACAGTAACTCAGCTGTTAGCTGCAGAGCTAATGTTACAGCCACATTCTAAGGGTAGCAAGCTAGGTAACCATATACAGTAAAGCTACAAAATGATATAGCGTTAGTTAACTTACTTGTCCGAGGTTAGTAGCTGGACGAAGGAGAGTTAGTACTGATCCAGAATTTAATTTCAGCAAGGCCAGTTTTGTATTAGCTCAAGTTGAGGAAACAGTCGTGGCTGAAGTGTTTGGCGCAGACATACAAAACAAATGCGCCTACAACAGAAGTTGTGTAGGCGCATTTTCAGCGAAAATAAAATTAAGATACTGATTGTTTAGAGGCTCGGATGACGGAACTACAAAAAGACTTGTGTGTTGATTTGTACATCCAAGCACTGAGCAACTGTTATGCTTCGTTCGTTTGCTAGCCATGGCATGATGTCTCTGCAGGAAAACACGATATTGCACTCGCCCTTGCACAATCGTAGCTCAATTCCTCATTGGCGGGCCAGATTATCTGGGCGGGCACAGCAGAGAGAAGGGCGGTAGCCTGGCTCCTTGTTACGTCAATAAGAGGAGATTTTCAAACCGAGCGTTTGAGCCTTCATTTTCTCAAAGGCGGAGAAGAACACCCAGGGCTTGGTTTACACCTATCGAAAATTCTAGCCACTGGGGGACCAAAGGCAGGCTAGGGGAACTCATATTAATGTTAAATAACCTCCTAAAGTGAAGTTTTCATGTCATGTGACCTTTAATAAAGTACCCCCTTTGAAGATTATTCTACGACGTTACCGGCAGTAGAATATGGAATCGCGATTCAAACACCATCTGCTAACTGAAAATATGCCCCCAAAAACCTAAATAAGCTTGACATTTATTTAGTGGAAAATCGCTCGTTAAAAAGCTCACAGGTAGCGATCATTGTCAGTAACAACGCAAAATGCGATATAGCCCTGTGTGGAGAAGCTGCCCCGGTAAATTGTACTACTACAGTACAGTACTAGACTGGCAGTGCTCGTCTTGGTAGCGATTGCGTTGGTTGAATTGGATGTAACGTTCCGTTGTACGGTTTAGGCTGAAATTAATTATTTTCATGAACAGATGAACAGAACAAAGTTTAGGCTGTGGCAATGAAGTTCAGGTTAGTAGTTAGACGTTTGACTTCCTAAACAGCTGTGTAGTGCTAGATGTTTTTGCAGTGTGTCTCGCGTAGGCTACAGCGTTGCAGTGAGCAACACTGGTTTGTAACCACAGGTAATGATAATTTCACCAACAAATCGTTTACTTGTAATGTAATGTCATAATAAATCCTACAACGAAAATGTATTTGTGAGGAATGTTTATTTTAACGACTGAAAACAGATGCATCATAGACCAATGTAGTATGTGTTGCCCGGGCAACAGAGGCTAATGTCATTATGCTAATGCTTCAGTGAAATAGTAGACTACCGTTTCCGAAAGTAGACGTGGGCCTACTTCCTTAATAATATCAGCTAATATTGTACATTACATTTCACAATTGTGTTTCACATCACAAAGTAAAATGAGTAAATAGTTATCACCCTGGCCTCTTTGCTTGTGGCGTTTCTGCAGCTGCCTTGCAGTAAAGCTATAGTTAGCCTAGCTATCCCCCAAGTTAACAGATGCGAAACGAATGTTCTGCTAAAGGTAGTCACGCGTGTTTTCGTGACGTTAGTGACGTAGTGACGTTAGTAACGTCAGTGACAGTGGCTAGCAAATTAGCCACCGTTAGCTTCACTTTTCGCCACAAAACTTTACTTGAGCCTAAAACCATGCAACGGAACGTAAATCCCAATACAAGCAACGCAATCGCTACCAAGACGAAACTTTTGACACCTAGGTTGTCTATGTAGGCCAAATATTGACTGAGTTTTAGGGGGGCGAAAATAAACATTAATAATAATAATAATATATATGTGAGAGAACAAAGGTTGTGCTCTCGCCGAAGGCTTGAGCACACCCAATAATAATAAATATAGCTGCAAGCAGCAATGGCGGATTCCTCCTAACATTGCGAACCATTGAAAAATGTATATTCTACACAAATTGTCACTGTATAGGAATATCCATGCTGTAGACTTACCAATGGGATACCAAATCTGAAATGCAATACCATCAAGATCCACAAGGGCTTTTATTTCAAGCCAAGGAGTGAAGGGAGGGGGCTTGGTGAGCCTACCCATTCCAGAAAGCCTTGTATCTTTGTGCATCTGGGCGTGGCCTGTAGCGTCACCTATGGGTGATATTGGGCCATTTGTGGTGTGGTAGTTACTCTTGGCCTATACTATCAATGTTTCAGGATTTGGAGAACTTTTTACCATTGCATTCAAAATCGGAAATGCAATACCATCAAGATCCACATGGGCCTTTGCTAAAGACCAAGCAATGAGTGGGGGCTTGGTCAGCCCACACTCTCCTGAAATGTTGAGTATGCGTCTTGCCAAGCCTGCGCGTGTGTCAAGGGAAAGGCTGAGTGTGTGTGAGAATGTGGAGCGCGCGCGCTGAGGAGCAGAGGGAGACATTACATTGGAAATTTCCTTAGCAATTAGCCAAGCATGCTAGTTTCAAATATTCACAAAAAATCGACTTTTCATCTCACAGTCAACTTTTTCTCAGATTTGTGTACTAAACATTCTCAAGAGTCTTCATATGAACTTGTGATTGCATCAGAGTATCCGTTTTTGACTGGCGGATGTGTAAAGCATTTTTTTAGCGTTAGCGATAAATTCGATTTGCTTTATATCAATCATTTTTGGAGATACGAAGTTGCCTTTGCACATGGTAACATGTTGTAGTGTCTTCCACCGATATACTAAGTTTAGTGTT